>JAHWFP010155930.1:0-31109 GCA_023313725.1 Lithobius niger
AGGTTGTAACATTAAAGCAACAGATTACACAATATAATATTGAATGTTGTTCTGCAGTGTGTCATTTGTTTCTGCAATAACAATGCTACCAAGTCAATTTGCATCTTACGCAACACGGAAGCTTTTGACTTCTATATAGTTCTATATAGTTCTATATACGAATTTTTTTCAAGCTATATTATGTAACATTCAGTTAAATGGGTAAGGTTGTACCATTAACGCAACAGTGACACAACCTCATATTGAATGCCGTTCTGCAGTGTGTTATCTGTTGCTTAAATAGTATAACATTAGCTGCTTTACCAAACAAACATCTAATAGCTTCATCTGGCGACGCGCATGGTTTCTGCTTACAGTAGAGGTCAATGGAGGCATACAGCATAGGCATTCGGAAGCTTGCTACAATAACAAATCTAAACCAAATCTTGAGGCCACTGGTCACAAACTCCAATTTTAGACCGACGAATGAATAAAAAAACATTTTGGTAGATTTCCTACCTTTCATATTTCTAGTATCCGTCTCTAAATTAAATTTTCCGAAATGCCGACTCTTTACATATGAAATTAATTTTTCGGCAATCCATGTCTACGGTACAAAGCTAAAATTTTTGTCTACAATACTGCCAAAATCGATAAAACATGGCCTCAAAGAAGATTTCAGTTTTCATGACTATCCGACAATACTAACCTTTAGTTTTAGCTTTAAATCGTTTGTTTAAATACCTAATGCTCAAAGACCTTAAAAATTCACTTTTAAGAGGTTTCCACAGCTCCACACCACGTAGAGTTGCGTGCAAACTACCAGCATGCTATGCCCCTTCCTATCACTTTTCGTTAGAGCATTCGACTGGTAGGACATATGTTTGCTCTCTGCCGAGATTTTCAAAATATCTTAAATCTTTACCGACACGCTCGCATCAACAGACTCTTAATTCAAATATATGCACCAGAAAACTCCTGGGAATCGGCACCCTTGGTGTCAAAAATGCAATTTTGAAAACGACCCCTGCGAAATATGTACTTCTCATTCTGCACACGTGGAAGAAAACGGACTGCTCGTCGTCTTGCTAGCCCTGCATCTCAGATTCCATGAGCACTAAGTAGTCCTGCGAACATTAATGCTCCCTTTTCAGTGACACCCCCATTTCCTCTCGTGTCTGATGTTGTGTTAGGTTCCAACCCAAACTTAAGTCGTGGCACTTGCAACGTCATCTTTTTGTGCACATGCCTCACTTAGTTTGCTTCTGACCCATACTCCACCCAGCCCTGACATTTCTGTGAGTGTTTCACACTTAATTAGTGTTGATATGGGTACTGTTTTGGGTGAACTCCTGGATTTTAGGGAGAAGTTCCACGTCGTGGTGAGAGATATTGTTCGTGACAAGTTTGTGGAGAGTGCCGCCGCTTTGGCCAAGATGGTGACTGCTATTGTTTTGTCTGCGGGCGACGTTCTGGGGATCCCCACTTCGCCGGTTTGCCTGTCCCCGTGTCTACTTCTACAGCTTCAATTCGCCCCGTCATTAGTGTCTTGGACCAAGGATTGCCATTTTTCTAAGGATTGCTATCGAAGAAAGTCAAGTCTTCGTTGTCCACTACAAAGAAGGGCTACTTGCGTAAGCATGATTCAGTGTAACTTCGGGAAAACGCACACAACCACCAGGCAGAAACACAACAAAGTTCCCTTGAATTTTCGGTGAAGTGCACACCCGTTCTCCTCAGGAACTTTGTTGTGTTTCTACCTGGTGGTTGTGTGTGTTTTCCTGATGTTATGTCGATTTCAAAGCACTGTTAATGCCGGTTGCCGGTATTTTACGATTCAGTGTCTAAGTCTATTTCCCTCTTAAATGATAGGGCTAAAAAACGTAAACATACTAAAATATTAACTTGTTCACGTTTTGTGCGCTTAGATTTCAAAGTAAAGGATATTTACCGTTCCAATATCCTTGCAAATTTTCGACATTCAGGTTTTCTGGAGTTGGAGGGGCTCAGAACGACTGTCTTCATCAGGCTACCACATCACCGCTTACTTCGTCGTGAACGTTCGTCGGAATGCGGCACGAGGCCATAGCCTCCGTAACTTGCAGGCCAGTGCACCACTTCTCCCGCAGCAACTTATTAAACTCTCCTCTCATAGGTTGCTGCGGGAGAAGTGGTGCACTGGCCTGCCAGTTACGGAGGCTATGGCCTCGCGCCGCATTTTAACGAACGATAGCAACAGACAAACGTTCACAACGAAGTAAGCGGTGATGTGGTAGCCTGATGAAGACAGTCGTTCTGAGCCCCTCCAACTCCAGAAAACCTGACTGTCGAAAATTTGCAAGGATATTGGAACGGTAAATATCTTTTACTTTGAAATCTAAGCGTACAAAACGTAAACATGGACTCGAATTTTCAAAGTAAGCGATGTGACATTTTTAAAAATATTAACGCCTCCAGTCATTGATACTTGTGGTTCAATTGCAACAAATTCCGCTGGTGATGTCCGTGCAACAAATTCCGCTGGCGATGTCCGTATAAGAAGAATGTCGCTGGACTAGTTCCTGGTGTGAGTGGGGTAATGTGACAGCCCAAGGTGTCTGGATCATCTGCAACGAACACTGATGCGTCTCTTTTTAACCTTCGCCCTTCCCCTTCGGGGTGTTTTGGCGAAGTATTTGGTGTGTGTACAGCGGCTCAAGTGTGCCTGTAGGGTGATTACATTGGTGGTGATCTTTGGGGTTCACACTTTTTTGGTGCAGGCGCAGCTTACCAGGTGGCGAAACCTGCATCAGGCATGTGTTGCCTTTTGAGACTGTAACGAGCTGTCCAATTAAATCCCCAGGCATTTTAGTCTTCACTACGTCCGTCGTTGACACCTCCAGACGTTGACACTTGTGCTTCAATTGCAATGAATTCTGCTGGTGACGTCCGTGGCCAAGTGTATAAGGAGAATGTCGCTGAACTACTTACTAGGGTGAGTGGGGAAATGCGACAGCCCAAGGTGTCGGGATCGTCTGTAACGAACACTGATGCGTCTCTTTCTAACCTTCGTCCATCCCCTTCGGGATATTTTGGCGAAGTATGTGGTGTGTGTACAGCGTCTCGAGTGAGCCCCCGTAGGGTGCCTTCTTTTGGTGATCTCTGGGGTTCACACTTTTCGTACGGGTGCTGCTTACCCAGGTGGCGAAACCCACACCAGGCATGAGTTGCCTTTTAAGGCTGTAACGAGCCATCCAATTAAATCTCCAGGTGTTTCACTCTTCACTACGTCCGTCAGTGCACTGTGGCCCTGTATGTGGTGTGCCAAGTAGTGGGCCAGGATTGTAGGTTCGCCATTCAGTGAGGTCGCCTGACTACCATAGCCGCGTTGATTATATGCAGAGTGGGTTCGATGCTGCCTTTCATTCTGTTGACTTTGGTGGACGTGAGCATCAAAAAATCCTATTACACAGTGGGGACATAGAGGGCTCTCTGTTGCCCGTGCACCACTCCAATTTTGTTCCCAGTTGTTGTCGCTTCGACATGTTGGGGCATCGCGATTTCGCGTCTTAGAACTGTGGCCGCTTTAGTCAGGCTGATGTGCAGAGATTTTGGTGGGCAAACCTTTACCGCCTCACGACCTCAAGCGTACCCGATATTGTACATTTCCGGAAGCCTAATTTATCCACGCTACTGTACTTCGATGGAATTGGATTCGAAGGTGCCCGCTCCAGCCTTTCTGAAAACACCCATCAAACAAGCGGAGGACGATTTAGTGCGCGGGGTCACATTCCGAATGTAGCTTATTCTGCTTCGACGGCGGCCATCCATGCCTACCTAGCCGAGCTTGTTGAGTCACAGGATGATACAGTTTTGCTGGGTTGCTTATACCTTCACAAGCGTGCCTCTTCATTTCACGCTAGCGCATTCATTTGGGGCCTCCACACTCTGATGAACATGGTCTTTCGGCATCCTGATGCCTACCTGGAGTTGGCTGCTGGGATGCCGGTGAACATTGTCAGTCGGTTGCGCCTGTGACCCTCTTAAACGATCAACTGGTAGTCCTGGCGCCCGAGTTACGTGACAAAGTGAAGGCTCCGATGTCTAAGAACTCTTTAATTCCTTTCGGAGGGGGTCCTTTCGCCAGTCATACGACAACTCCCTTTCCCACTACCAGTCGGTTCAGGAGAAGAGGGGGAGGTGGATTTCATCACTCATCTCAGGTCGGTTCTGACCCCTCTCCGCAATAACACTACGAGGATAATGAGGTAGCGGAAACCAGAAGTTTCAAAGGGAAAAGGGTCGCAGATCCTTCCATCCCTGCTCCCATTGACCGTATGGCGTCATGTTCCTGCATGGGAAAACATTACCATGGATGCCTTCGTACTTTTAGTCATTACCCACGCTTACATTTCTCCGTTCGCGTCTCTTCCATCTCTTTCGATGGGTCCACCACTTTGGCTTTTGAATCGACCACCCAACAAGCTGTTGGAAGAGAAGCCGTGAAGCTTTTAGACAAAGGAGCGATTCGTAAGTCGCCAGAAGATTCCCAGTCCTGCGCGGGTTATCCTGAAAAAGAATGTGGGACCCGCATGATCTTCAACCTGAGACTTCTCATTTCTTTCCTTACCACCGACCTCTTCAAGATGGAGACGTTGGCCTCAGTATGGGACCTGTACGTTCTCCCCTTCACCCGTCCATGTACCACCTGTTACGTTTTGTCTGCAGCGGCCTGATGTCCCAGCAAGAATAACGTTTACCTGGACAAATGGCTTTTTCACAACAGATCCACCTCGCTTCTCCATCAAGAGCACTTTTGCCTGTCAGTGTTGGTCAACCCGTTCAAGTCTCGCTTCCTGCCGGCTCAGTCATTCGTTTTTCTGGGGGCGGAAACGACCAGACGAACTTACTGATCCGTCCCTCTCCGGAAAAGGTCTTGACACTTCAGATAACCCTGGAGGGTTTACACGAGCTGTTCAGGATTTCCATAGAGGAGTTCATCGGCCAGATGGGCAGACGTGCCCGAAGCATTGGTTCAGGAGTGACGAATGGTTGCCCTGGATCTCGTGGGAAGACCAGGTCTCCCTCATCAATCTCCATTGGGACTCTCTTCTCTGGTGGCTTCACCCCGGCAACTTGACCATAGCAGTCCCGATTCACGAGCCAAGCCCAGATGTGTGCCTCTTCATGGATGCTTCAACGCTGAGTTGGGGAGGAGGGGGGGGGGGGCACAGGGACAACTGTAGACTGAGGTGACCGTGCATATCAACACGTTGGAACTCCGGGTCATTTTCTACGTGGTTCGGGTGTGATCGACATAACTGTTTGGAAACGTGGTTACTATCACGTCCGACACTACCAATGCCGTAGCATACGTGCATCGGGGTGGCAGACACGCAGCCGCACTCTCATGGACGAGGCGTCTTCCCTTTTCTCCCTGTGCCTCCAGTTTCGTGTTATAACACATCTCATGTAGGCTCAATGTGGTCGCCGACAGCTGTCACATTCAAATATGGTCCCAACAACGGAATGGAAGCTGTATCCGAGGGTCTGCAGGGAAGTATTCTTGAAGTGGGAGACACAATCATCAGCTCCCGGTATTCCTGTTCCCCTTCCCGGATCACCTGGCCTACGGCACCGACAGTCTCAGTTTGGATTCGAATGGCATGTTCACTTACGCGTGTCCTCCATTCTTCTGAGGGTCTTGGCCAAGATTCATCGGTCCGAGGGCCACTTCCTCCTTGTAGCCCCAATCAGCCTTCCTCTGCCATCGGACCTTCTGACACCACCAAGGCAGGACCATGCACCCCAATCCGGTGTTTCTTCATCGTCATGCGTGGAGACTTTAGCCCTGAATTCATGTGCTGCTGGTTTTTCTTCACCTGTGTCCCGTCACCTCTCCAGTGCCATAGGACGTCGACGGTAAAAGTCTCCGAGAACAAGTAGAAACGTTGGCACTCCTGGTGCACCCAGCATGTCGATCCCTACAACCCGCATGTATCCTCTTTTGCCACATTTCTGGACAGCTTGTCCGGTGCATGCCTTTGATAACATCCGAATCCATTCACAAGGCATCTCTACTCCACCTTACCCTGAAGACGGCTTTCTTAGTGGCAATGGTCGCTGCTGCTCGCTAGAGTGGGCAAGGATTGGTCTACCGTGACCCTTTCCCTGCCCATTGGTTCTTTCGCGTCAAGAACCAGATGAGCCTCAGCTTCCCATTGTCACAGAGCTCTGGCTCGGTGGTGGTCCTTGAACAGGTGAACGTTCGCAATGTCCGGTTCGCGCTCTGAAAGCCTCACCTCGAATCCCCTTTTTTCCGCTTGTGAACCCAGTGACCCGACTCCTATTCTGGTTTATCCTACTCCATCCAGCAAACGATTCAATGGATATTGTTCAGCTTCACATATTGTTGACGTCTGTACTCGTCGATGCAGGGCCTTGAAAGGATTGGTGCAGGGGGAGTTAAAGGTGGCAGCGGTATGGGGCTTAGTGTACCGCCCAACAGCTTGACCCATCTCCTTTTGGACGAAATCAGCTAAAACTAAAAATTAGTATTTTGGGATAGTGGGAAAACGATATATTTTGAAAGTTAGTAAATTAGTTTTTACTTATCTTTAGTGTCAACCCGTCCCCGCTTTTGCTAAACAGATAAATTCTGCAAATGCAAAGTGACGGGAAGGGGCATTGCATGCAACGCCTCTGGTGAAGCTGTGGAAGTCTCTAAAAGTGAATTTTTAAGGTCTTTAGTTGTGAAGCGTGTCCTGGGCTAGTTGGTCACCCCGACACAGACTAGGTCAAGAGTCCTGAGCATTTAAAGCTAAAGCTAAAAGTAAGTATCAGTTTTAGGGCACCCCCATACCTACCCAGAAAGTCCACATAAGTATTGTGTGTGTTAAAAATGTGAAGCAAAACTTTGAGCGACAACTTTCTTGTTTTGCGGAATTAAAAAAAAAATAAAAGTTTCGGTACACTTTTCTTAGCTTCTAGTGCATGAATTTGGACTTTTTAGAAAGGTGTGAGTTTGAACTATTTTCTGTATGATACACAAATTTATTACTGAAGAAAGTGTAGATTCCAACAAAACAAACCTCATCGTAGGTGCTACTGTATATAGTGTAGTTCTCAATGAAAGCAAACCGTGTGTTGCACTACGCAACTTTTAACGCAAATACAGTGGAAGCATGGGACTTTTGTGATATATTAATTTAGTAGCTTATATGTGCCAATTAAAAATTAAACAAGAAGAGGAGTTCATATTGGGACGAGTGAGAATATAAGACCAGTAACAAAATTTAAAACTATAAAATATGTAATTCTTTTGGAAAAAGCCTTGCATGTTTTTTAGTGAAGTTGTACCTCTGCATTGGCATTTTTTTTTTGACAGCACATACAGTACTGTTATTAATTTCTTTTATAGGAACGAAGATACCAAAAGCTGCTTTAGATGTTGTGGAACACATTCTGTTATCTAAGAAGAAACGAGAAGCCATGTAGACACTTAGTTTGAGGAGTTGTAGAATTGTTCCTTTGTAAAAATTGTCTATAAAAGCAGATATATTTTCATTTTATGCAACTGGTGCTTTTTAAAATACTGTAGCGTAGCTTTTTGTGTTCAGTACTACGCTTGGGGGGTGTATTTTTCTTTGCCCAGTGAACAATCCGGCTTGGTACAGCCTTAATTATCACATATATGCAATCGCTAAATCAGTTAAGTACAAGCTGCAACTTCCGGCGCAGAAAACCAGTAATAAAAGTAGTTACTACGTTACCACTTGAACAGTAGTTGACTATTTTATTACTGCACCGATATGTTAAGTTATCATGTAAGTAGTTGCTACGTTCAAAATTTGTTCAGGCTCATTGAGAACCATAAACCAAGCTCGTACAGTCTGGAGGCAGAGCAGAGCTTGCTTATGGGCTTTCTGTATGTTAAAGGTATCGAACTGTCTCCAGATATTTAAATTGGGCTCGATTTTCAAAGGCTCTCAGTTGTTCGCCCTGTATCGCTACTTTGGGTTAATAGTTGAGAGTTCACATTCGCTTCCGGCACGACTCTCAAGACCATGGACACAACCCGATCACCATTTCCGCAGCGCAATGGTCAACTGAAGCTGCATTCCTCGCTGAACCAAAAGGCATCATGTATGATTCGTCTAAGAGACCATCAATTACGCCAGCGCCATGGCAACAATCCCAATTGGCCAGGCACTGGTGCTTCAGGTATGTAAAAGAGCTTTAGTTAAATAAATTGTACTGATTTTAATTCTTTCCTAATAGCTAATTTAGTTCAAGCGCTGAGCCACGAAAACAACGAGTTACTTACTCTTGCAATGATAATGTATTGGATTGTAGGACAGAATGTGCAGTGAAACTATGCCTGTGACAACAACAATAATCAATTCATTCACTAAAAATGCCCAGACCCTAGAAGGCCTGCAACCCATGCCGTGCAAAGTAAGGCCGATGTGCGTCTGGTAGGGGGGAAATTTTAAGGGCCGACTTGAGCCTCATTTATTTCCACCATCATGGCCAACACAACAAAAGTGATCATTAGAAGGGGGGGGGATCATCAGCCATGGGGGGAGGGAGGATTTAAGACACATGTCTGAGCGTTTATTAGCCAGTATTCGCAAACATTTTAGGAAACTTAATTCGGTAGAACATGGACATACACATGAGCTACAATACCTAACCAGTGTTGGAAACCGTGCATAGCACGGGCTTCAGCTAGTTTTATTTAAGATCCAAGTACATGATTTCTAAAGCAATTATAATTATAACAGTTCTAAACTTATATAATTGGTATAGACATTAGTAATGCTGAAATTAACTAATCTTGAGCCCTTCTCTAATTTTGTATAAAAAATTTCACTCTTGAGGTTTGTGCGTACTCCAAACCCAATGCTGGCCAACTGGTTCCTGCGTATTACATTATTTTGCATACCAAAGCTTACCACTGTAGCTCAAACGGATTCCGAGTTATCGAAATGGGAACAGTTTTTGGGGAACATTTTTGGACACATGGTTATAGAACCTTATCCTTCCTTTGTATCATAAAAAACACCCTGTATAGATAGTTGCCAAAACTGAGACGCCCATCGAACTTTGATGAGAATGATTTTCAGTACAATATTTTGTGTATTAATGGCGGCATTTGTTGAGCCACTGCAAAATACTTTTATAAGTACCAGATTTATTCTGAGACTACCAGTAGTAGAATTTTTGTTCCATAAAACCGCAGCAGCTCTAATGGTTAGCTAGAATGTTTGCTATAATCCGATCAGTCATGGGAGAATGTTCACGAAGAGCTTTCCGTTCAGCAATTAGCGATCTGTAAAAAAGTTAACTAAATTAGTGACAGTGTCCAGTACAGTGATTCACTACTTACAAATGCATGTAGACACAAAGAGTTGCCAAAATTGAAATTTCAAGAAGGGATATTTTTCAACCAGTTGTAAAATACCTTTCTATGTGCCATGAATACATTCATTACCTAATTTAACTAGCATTCCCTTCCTTTGAAGGCTTTTCCCTAGAGAAGACGTTGGCTTCACTGCCGTGCGCGTGGACCTCTATATAAGCAGTCGCCTCAGAGTTGGGCGTCATTCTTTTTTCCTAGGCAGCCACGTCGCAATCTCCCGCTTCTTCAGTTACCACTATACCAGAACTTAAAGGATTCTAGGACGGATCTCCTTCGTGCTTCCCACCTGACTTAGCCGGTCTCCTTCGGCACAGGTGCACCGGTATTTCTCGCCAGGCGGTGCATTTGGACTCCTTCACCTGCCTTTGGAACATACTCCTGGATTCTGAAGTCTGCCTTACGGCCTCCCCGCTGAGTGTGTTCTCGGACTCCTATTGTCTGGACTCAAGACTTTCAAGTCGGTTCCTTGCTTTCTCATCACCGTTAGTTGTATCGTGGTCTCCCCCGGACTCCTCACCATGGACTCTCCGGTCGTCATTGCATCCCCAATCCTAAAGCTTCAGATTAGAATTTTTCTTTAGTAGACAGCGGCCAGTGGACTGATTATGTTTAGTCGCCACAATACAATATATTTTTGGTTGCCAACGAGTACAATTTATATAATTTATACGGTTGCCGTGATGCCCCCCCCCACCGGTAAAAAAAAGTTACAATCACGGAAAATAGATTTACACAAGCAATAGAACATGCGAGGAGCTTTATTATTATTATTTTTTTTTATCAAAGTTTTACTGTAATTACTCTTAAAAAAAAAAAAAAAAAAAACTTTGCTGTCAAAATACAAACCTTTTTTTAATTGACCTTTGTACTCTAAAGTTTAGTATTATGTAATTTTATAATTTTATGCAGAATTAAACAGGTGTTTTTAACCGATTTCTTTAAAAAGACTAAAATTACAGGGCACCTGCTTAATTTTAGTTTTTATTGCCTAACCGAAAATATAGATTACCTATTTTTATAGCGTTTCCCTCCTTTTGAGCTATTAATTCCCTAGAAAACTTGAAAGTTGGCTTCCCGGCCAGGCTTGTACTCTGCGCATGCGCAAGGATGGGCTGGCTATATAAACTCGGTGCAGCCGTCCAATGGCATAATTTCTCCGCACCCAGAACCTAGACAATGGAGGGAAGGCCTGGATGGGAGTTAAGGTAATGTATATTTTCGGTTAGGCAATAAAAACTAAAATTAAGCAGGTGCAAGTCCTGCAATTTCAGTCTTTTTATTTCGGATTTTGTAACCCGGAGGAGGGCTAGGTTCGCTGTCCCCTCTTGTACAAGCCGGCATACCCGGGAACTAGTCCCTGGTGAAGACAACCCTGAATCCTAGGCCAATTATCACCGAGTTGGAATAACACTGAGCGGATCAGCGGCGGTCCGCTGTGTTGGGAAGTAGTATCCTTCAGTAAGACCAGGCATTGCGGTAAGAATGGATAAGATTTTGTAATAATGGTTACAGAAGAGACCACCACAGTAAGGGTATTAACACCATTGGGTACAAGGTAGAGAATCAGAAAAATAATTACAGAAAACTCCTACCTTGTTGGGAGGATAATCATCACCTGGAAGGCGGACCGGCGGCTGGAGTTGTGGCCGGTATCGGAAGAGATCGCGCAGACATCCTACGTAGGATGGTAGCTGCTGGTGGATCGGGCGTACTCGGGACGGACACTGTTCATAGCAAAAGAATAATTGAAGAGGCGGACCATAGCGGATGGTGAACGCAAGGTGGTGGTAAAAGAAGAAAGCCGTGCATCATGGGATGTGGCAACAAAAACTTAGCTGATATGGAGCCGAAAAGTCTGGTGAGTAAGTCTCTTCTTGTACTGGTGAGTGTGTCTTTCTTTTTTTTTTGAATGAAGGTTAGTAGGAAATCAAGGGAGGATCGTAAAGTCTCGTTCCCGAAGGGGTGGTAGGTGATAGGAAAGTCCTCATGAGAAGACTGGCGATGATTGCACCGTCTGCGGACGGAAGGCGGATGAAGCAGGATCCTCACTAAAAAGTTTTGAAGCTGAATGTGACGTCACCGGGTGGGAGATAGACGCAAGTTCTACTGAAAAAACTGGTGAGGATCGTGATTGTACCGTCTTTGGACGGTAGGCGGATGAAGCAGGAACCTCACCGAAAAGTTTCGAAGCAGTCCAAAATTTTGAAGGTCAAAACACTAGAGAGTACTTATGAAGGGAGGACGAATCCCTGAGAGATACCAGAAGCCTTGCCACGACAGGGGGAGCATGGCATGACGTCTGTGGAAGATGATGAGGTTGCGGTGATGCCATGATATACGGGAACGAAACTCGGTGCATTGTCATGTTGCCATACGGAATACGAGGTAATGTTGTGGAACTGACTGGTGGCGAGTGCATCCTGCCAAACTTGAGAGGCGGAGACCACTGTGGGAGGATCGTTGCCGGGAGTATGATATCCACAAGATGTGGCAGAGGGGTCCCTTAGTGGAGACGGTAGTGAGGACTGGAGGAGAGGTGGATGCAGCCGGTGAGTGGGTGAGTGGGAGCGGAGGACGGAGCAAACCTAAGATGGTGGGTGCGAGAATACGCACAGCAATAGGCTCTCCATGGAGGAAAAACAGGGATTGGAGACATCCAGGCATCACGTGCACGTAGTAATGCGTAATTAATACGTAGGGACCGGTAGCGTTGATTGATAAGCTCGAGTTCGTTGGAATAGGCAATGTTCGAAGCACGCAGGAGATTATTTTCGGACCGCAGTGCTTCTGCCGCTGCGGATTGGGCAGACCGGAGGGTGTTAAGTTCCATCTTGAACTCGTCGAGATAGTTGTTAAGAAATCGTAAATTAAGTCAAGATTTTCTTGTTCTCTGACGGAGAGCTGTAGACCCCGTGTAATGGCTGAGCGGATCACTGCAAAAGCTGGAAACGGAGTCGGACGTGAAGGGGATGGCGCACTAGTCGGGGAAAAAACTTGGAAACGTCTTGGTGGGGGATGAGGTTTGAACACGGACGGGGGTGGATGACAATGGAGGATGTGGCTTCTGAGAGGATGCTGGTGATTTTGAAGTTGATGACGGCATCTTGGCAGGAGCGAGACGATGTCGAGCAACCTTGATTTTTGCCGTGGATTTCTTTCCAGTTGTACCTACAATTGCCTCCGTAGCAGCAGTTCATGAGGATGGACGGGGCGCAGCACGTTTAGGGCTTTCTTTAAAGACAAAGAAGTAGTCGCAGTTACAGGTTGTGTTTGAGAAAGAGTTTTCTGTTCTTCACGTTTACGAGCCGCATGTAGCATCATTTGCCGGGACTGGAGTTGTTTTTTTTTTGCGGATGAGCGTCTAGCAACTTGGTGAGATGGCAACACAAACCCGGCAGTTCCGATCTAGCCCATTAACTGCCTGTGCCGATGGCAGCAGGGATGTGGGTCAAAATGAAAGGCGGTGGATTTTCCAGCAAAACCTAAACATTTACACACCATTGGAGAAGGAACATTAACTTCTTTCGTGTTTGTAGCATCCTTTGGTGGTGGTGTTTCGACACGAGGGACGGGATCTTCGTCGGACATGTTGTGCGCCAGGGAGGACACAAGAAAAACCGTTGGATATGCGAATTTGAAAAGCAAGGCGGACGACAGAAGTGGCGTCGGGCGGTGGAACCTGTAAGCACAGCATGGCCTGAGGATCCAGCACTGTGGTGCGGACAGGGCGCAAATAGCGCCTAGAGCTGGAACCTGCTACATGTCTCATGGCGCTGCGTGTGGATGGGATGACAGACGGAGCAAGGGGCTGATATTATGGTATCCCTTTTTTACCTTCCCCCTTCTTTCCTAGTATCTCTGTACAGTAGTCGGGGAATCGATGGCGTTGTTGTTCGTCTGTTTTTTTTGTTTTTTTTAAATGCCATGCAGGCGGGCTTAGAGAGAGTGGTGAAGAATGAGCGCTCCTCATGACGGACGATGGCGGATAGGGAGGCTTTTGACTCACGAGGATCGATGGGCGTCTTGCTAAATTTCGTAGAAAGTCAATAGTCTTGTTATTACTTGTCGTAGAGTGTCCTTCGGCATCTTTTTTGAGGACCGAAAGTGGCACAGGCCACATGGAGTGCATTCAATGGAGGATCACGACATGTGAGAGTCTTCTGGAGGATGCAGACCGTGTGGCGGAGTAATGGCGGACGTGCAGGAGACACTGCGAGAGTGAGTGAAGGTAACGGAACAAGATGTGCTGAGGAATGTGTGTTTTCCTAAGTCTATCCATTGGCGTCAGGGCAGTAATTCCTGGGACCGACACTTTACGGGAGTGAAGTATCGGTGGAGACATCGAAAGAGGTAAGAGGTCAGGCGACTGTTGTCCCAGAATAGTGTAGTGGATGTCAAAGTTAGGAAAGGTTGGCAGCTCTTCACAAAGCAGGTCCACTACGACAGGTGAAGAGGGCGGAGGAGGATCGTGACCCAGTGTATTGTCGAGAGAGGACGAGCACGCAGGCGGATGGAGCATGGCAGATGAAAGGTAAGTGAAGGCTGGTTTGATGATCCGAGGGGAACAGAGAAGGCTGGTGAAGGTAAGGGTGGAGGTGGATGGCGATATGCACGTCCGAGGATCGTTGGACCAGAGGATGGTGCCTGCGAGATGTATGGGACGCGACCTGAGGCGGATCGGTCTCTACCAAAAGCGCCCCTGGTTGCTTCAGAAGGAAATGAGGATAATAACGCCAGGAAAGTAGTGGACGGCGGATTGAGCGGCTGAGGACCGTTGAGTAGGGACGCGTCCGGACCGACGATGTGTCACCGTAGGAGGTGGAAGTATCCTAATCCTAGGGGAAGACGGAGTAGCTCCCTGACCTGCGGATGCAGGATGAGAAGAGGATGGAGACGGCGGATTGAGCGGCTGAGGACCGTTGAGTAGGGATGCGTCCGGACCGACGATGTGTCCCCGTAGGAGGTGGAAGTATCCTAATCCTAGGGGAGGACGGAGTAGCTCCCCGACCTGCGGATGCAGGATGAGAAGAGGATGGAGTAGCTCAAGGCGATCACGTTGACCTGAGCGCCCTAGGACAAATGATACCATCGGACGGCTGCTCCGAGTTTATACAGCCAGCCCATCCTTGCGCATGCGCAGTAGTACAAGCCCGGCTGGGAAGCCAACTTTCAAGTTTTCTACGGAATTAATAGCTCACAAGGAGGAACACGCTATAAAAAGACCATTTTGATAATTTTGCATTACATTGTTCGCAATGTGATGTCTTCCTGGAGGTTTTTCGGTTGTGTATAGCCGCCACTTGCTTGTTCCCACTGCGCATGCGCGACGCAGTCCTCCTCTATATAAGCGTGAGCGCGGCTCGTTTTGGCATTCATTTTCCTCTCAATCTGTCAGGTGGTGACTCAAGAGGGGAGGCAGGGCGGGCCCTTGGTTAAGTATGTTTTAGGCAATAAGAAACCATTTTTAGCCGGCCGGACCGAGGGCCGGCAAAATGTTCTTTCTTGTTTGCCAAAACATATTAACCAGATAATTTTGCATTATCAGAAGACCTCGTCAAACGTGGTGGCGGGCACCGATCTGACGGGGCGCCCCAAGATGCAAGCAGGCGTTCCCCCAAAATTTTTTAATAAAAAATTTGCACTTTATTCAAAGTTGGATATCTTTCGTGGGATTGGGTGACTTGCTTCTGCTTCGTTCTGAATGTGCTTAAAGGGGCTTGACCACAGTTCTGGCTGCTACGATTGATCCCAGCCGGTGTAGTCCTTCTTCATCTCTTCACATGTTCCTCAGGTAGTGGGAGGTGAATGTCGTTGAGTGACGCCAGGAAGCTGCTTGTAGGATTTCATCAATTGGGATGGCTTTGTGGTGTGCCCATGACGTCGAAATTGCCCTGACTTCGTGTGCTGTTGCTCTTTCCCTGCTCAGATTGGTTTTGTCGTAAGCTATGTCGAGTTTTCCTTATTCATGGTGAGATCATTGCAGCCGAAGTTTTACCTGTTTGGTGGTCAACGGTCAAGAAATGTTGGTTTCTGCCTCTACGGATGTCCTCATGTTGGGTCAGGTGAGGTAGAAGCGAAGCGCACGGATGGGGCAGAGTACTCGTTCAGGTTCGTCTCCTGTTAGGTTGGAGAGGGCCGGGAACGTGATAGGTTTTGGTGGTTCGGATAGTTTTTGTGTTTTGAAATCCTGCTCTAGGGTGGAGTGGGACTGAAGAAAAGTTTGGGCCGAAAATGCAATAGGCTGGGTCTGCTGAAAGGGCTTGGATTTAAGAGCAGCAGGCACCTGCTGCCAGTGTTACAAGGAAGACGGTTTTCCTAGTTATTGAGGTGAAGGGAACTGTCTTGCATTGGTTCGTAGGGAGCCTCAATTAATGATTGTAGGACGATTGATAAGTCCCAGTCAGTCATGAGTCTTCTGGTTGTGGGGCGGTCATTTTCGAAGGAACGGAGGAGTGCGGAGATTCGGTAGTCTTCGAGAAGATTGGTTTTGTCTGCTGCCTTGAAAACCGAGTTTAGAGCTGAGCGGTAGATGAGGATTGTTGAGCCTTTGAGCTTGTTGATGTCAAAAAGGTCGGTGAAGAACCTCAGGAATTCAGGTAGAGGATCGATTGGATTGATTTCCCTTGTGTAACACCAATGAAACCATTTGGACCAGTGGCTGTCGTACATTCTATTTGTCGAATCTCTTGTGGCCTTTGAGGCGATTCGGATGGCATCGTCTTTATGAATTCCTGCCTTTTTGAGGAGTTTGATGAGTTTGAAGGTTTAGATTCGCTAGGTTTGGTTAGAGTTTTGAGCCCTTTTGTTGAGACAGAAGATCTGGATGAAGAGGGAGGCTTCTTGGGGTGTCGACTAGTAGAGACAGAAGGTGTGGAAACCAAGGTGCTGACAGCCAGAACAGGGCTATGAGGAGCAAGAGGCTTTGGCTTTCTTCGGCTTTCTGCAGTACTTGTGGGAGGAGTTTGAATGGAGGGAACAGGTATGCATAGAGGTTGTGCCACGGAAACGTTAGGGCGTCGACTGCTATTGCTTCGTCCGGGATCGGGCTGATGTAATTGCGAAGTCTGGCATTGTGCCTTGTGGCGAATAAGTCTAACAGTGGTGTTCCCCATGTCCTGAAGAGATATTCGCAGATGGATTTCTTGAGGCATCATTTCCGTGTTGGGGGTGACCTGCGAGAAAGGGAGTCCGCAATTACGTTCCTGTTTCCTGGAATGTGAAGGGGAAGAAGTGTTATGTTGTTTGTGATGCAGAAGTTGAAGATTTCGGAGGTTAGGTTGTGGAACAGTCTGTATTTGGTTCCCCCTTCTTTCCTTATGTAAGCCAGGGCTGTGGTATTGTCGGCTTGTACTTGGATCACCTGGTTTCTGATGTGTGGTAGGAAGTGATGTAAGGCTAGCTGGATTGCACGGCTTTCGAGGAAGTTGATGTGGTGGTGTTTGTCTTCTTGCCAAGCCCCTGAGGTTTCCAGATTGTTCATGTGGGCTCCCCAGCCGTAGTTCGAGGCGTCGGTGAAGATGATATGGCTGGGGGGGATGGTTCGTGAAGTGGCACTGTCTTGGTTAGTTTTGTCACATCTGACTACCAAAGGAAGCTTTCTCGGGGAAAGTCTACCTGAAAGGGGAATTGTTGGTCTGGGTTGAGATGCAGGTTTGACCAGTCGTCGATCCGGTGGTGGTGAAAGGGTTTTACCATCCAGCGTCCGTATGGTATTAAATTTGCCATCGAGTCCATTTTCCCGATTTCAGCTCTCAGAGGGAGTTCAGCTCTCAGAGGGAGAAGGTTTGTTGGTTTAGAAAACGACGAATGTGATGCAGGAGGTCTTGGACTCTTTCGAGAGGTGGTGAGATTGTGGCCGAAAGATTGAATGAGGTGCCTAGGAAAGTGAAGATCCTTTGTGGAGTGAGGCATGATTTGGATTGGTTCACACCGAATCCCAATTGGTTTAGAAGATGGATTGTTTGATCTCTGTTCTGTTCGAGACGGAGGGGATCCTGGTTGTGGAGGGCTCAGTCGTCGAGGTATGAGCTTGCCTGGATTTGATTTTGGTGTAGGTGGCCTAGAATTGGTTTTAGAACCATGGTAAAAATTCTTGTCGCACTGTTCAAGCCGAAGGGCAGACAGCGGAATTCGAAGACCTGGTCGTTGTAGATGAACCGGAAGTACTTTGTTGAGGATGGGTGGAGTGGTACGTGGAGGTATGCATCCTCTAGGTCTATGGAGATTGTCCAGTCGTCTTGTTTGAAGGAGTGGCGAATGGTTTCCAGTGTTTCCATTTTGAAATGGGGGTTGTCGATGAATTTGTTCAGTGGTTTCATGTTGAAGATGAGCCTTTGGCCTCCTGTTTTCTTTGGCCGGGTGAAAATGGTGCTGTAAAACCCGGATCCTGGGTTGTGGCATTTGCGAATTGTTCTTTTCGCAACAAGGAGAGCGATCTCGGACGAAAGGGATTCGGAAATTGGTGATTTGAAGTTTTTCGGAGGAGTGTTTGCTAAAGGTGGGTCTGTTAGAAATGTTGGGCGAAAACCATTTTTGGTTATTGAAAGGATTTCCGTGTTGCGAGTTAGTCTTTTCCATGCTGGGTAAAAGTGGCGAAGTCTTGCTCCGACCGGAAAGCAGGAGGGCCAGGGGCAGTCATTATTTTTGGTGGGAGTTTCGGGCGTTACGGCGCGCTTTTGATGGCTTCGTTGGTTGGGACGGGAGCGTGGTTGTTGTTCAGGCCGAAAGGGCTGGTTCTTTTGAGGGTTTGGGTTTTCGTTCCGTGGGGCCTTTGTAGAAGTGGGTAGTTTGTTCCAGTCGTTAGATGGGGTTCGTTGTTTGTTTGATTTGTAAGGACGAAAGGAAGACTTGTCTTGACGAAAAGGCTTGGGTTTGCGGGAGATTTCCAAGGTTGGAATGGTCCCCGGAACAGGGTGTCCGACTCGTGAAGCAGCTGGTTCCGGAGTCGGTGTCTTGTTGATTCGTTTAAGTTGTTGGCAGATTTAAGGGCTGCTTCTCTTAACAATAATGTGTTGTTGAACAAGGCCCGAGTTGCCCAATTTAGAGAGTGGTAAGTGGCAAAGCTTGCTTTTTGAAAGAATTGTGTGATAAGTGAGAAAAGGTTGCGGATTTCTTCGAGACTGGCGTCGGCCGAGAGTTTCTCGTATAATGCGTTAACTGCGGTGTTTAATACATCGGCCTGGGAAGCGGTGCGTAAGCTCAAGCGTAAGCATTTGTCATTGTCGTACAGGATGAACGAGGGGATCTCAATTCGTTTGGGGATGGTGAGAGTGGATCCGAAATCCATCTTGACTTCACTGCAAAGAAACTCACATTCGGGGTAAGTGTCAACATTTTTGGGGTTGGTAGCACCATCGCCAAAAGGACGGAAAAAGCATGACCCGCGGCCGGACCTGGGTGCTGGTGGTTCCATATCCATTTGTGAAGGTTCACCCTAGCCCAAAAGAGAGCCGCCGTTACGGAAGAAGCAAGTGAGGAGCGTCCTTGATTGGCCAAGAGGTTGTGGGGTTTGGCATCTTTGTCGCGAAGGGAAAAACCAAAGCCGGTCTTGAAGCCTCGATTGATTACTGGAGCGTCAGCAGACTGCGAAGGCTTGTATAGGAAGCAGTACAGGACAGTCTCTTCTACTGTCTTGAGTAGAGATGCGAGTGGAATGGTTGGGTTATCCGTGTTGTCGTCCGTAAACTGAATGTGTTTGGCGGCAGGCACGACGGCGGGCGGTGCATTGGCTGTGGCCGAAGGGGTGCTTGACTGGCTGTGCGGGAACGGGAGATTGGCGTTTGCGGCTGTCGTAGCTGACTGTCGATGCGACCCATTCTTGAGTGTTTGTCCGACGTACGGACGAAGGGCAAGATGGGAGCATTGGGATTGATTTAGCATATTGACGAAAGACCGAGTCAATGAGGTTGTGGGCTTTGCTGCGTGAGGATTTCGATGATAGGTCAATAGGAGAATTAAAACCGTTCTGGGTTGAAGAAGCTTCACGGAGTTTCCGTTTGGCTTCACGGAAGAGCGCATTGACTTGCCGAAGGTCTTCCTCTAAGGACGTAAGGTCGGGCGGTGGCGGGGTGTGTTGGCCGTCTTGAAGTGGCGAGTCATCTTCGTCATTCGCGACATGGGCGTCTCGGTCTAGACCGGACGTCCAGCGGTCGTCATGGGCGGGCGGCGGGGAGCAGGGAGGAGCACATCATCCGGAGTCGAGGCATTGGCCGAAAGGCCGTCATGGGCCGAGTCGTCTTCGGCGGTTGCCATGTAGATGTCGCGAAAGCGAAAATCCAAATTCCTGGCGAAAAGGAACACAAGACGAGCGAGGTGACGGAAGGAACCTCTGGAGGAAAATAAATACCAAAACGGGCCGCGTTCCCGCTTATATAGAGGAGGACTGCGTCGCGCATGCGCAGTGGGAACATGCAAGCAGGCGGCTATACACAACCGAAAAACCTCCAGGGAGACATCACATTGGGGACAATTTAATGCAAAATTATCATACGTAATATCCCAAGAGCTAAGGAAATTATCGATAATTTTTTTCAACCCTAGTATTTTGGCACCTATAAACTCATGAGTGCTATTTAGGCAGATATTAATTTCACGAGTGCGAAGCACGAGGGACATTATCTGCCAATAAATAGCACGAGTGAGTTTAATGGGCCAAAACACGAGTGTTGAAAAAAATTTGATAATTTCCAATAGCTCGCGGGGTATTTAGTTAGAGAATTTCATTATTTTTCATTATTTAGCACTCTAAATTACGTATACAGAATTCGGGGTAAGTATGGTTATCAGTTAGTCATGTCTGGTTTTTCAGTTGGTTAGCTATTCCTAGCAGTTATGGCTGCATTTAAATTTTAGTTAATATTTTAATAACAACAAACAAAACATTTAATTAAATCTCAAATATAAAAAATAAATTGTTAAAAAAAATCAATCAATTTTTTGTTGTTGATTAGTTATTCCTACTTCTGGTAGGCTAGGATTGACTAAGTTAAGCTGTTTACATCGTCTGACAGTGGCTTCATCTGAAAACGAAATTAAAGCAGCAGATTTCAGCAGTCTCTCCAAATTTCAGCAGTTTCTCCAAAGAAATGAATCTTGGGTACTTTAATCTTAACACCTACCAAATGAAGTAAATGTTTAAATCTTTTAGAAATAAAAATGCAAAGGTGAAATTGTTTGTCCATGTGTTAAGCCTAACAGACAATATATGTGTGATTCCCGGGAAAACATGCCTCTACTCTGGTTAGGCCAAATTGGTGCGGTTGGCATTTTTTTTTTCAATAAGTGAAGGTAAGTTACATCGGATTAATGCTTTTTGTTTCTTAGGCACTTTCCCAGACGGTTCTGCATTCATTTTGCGGTCCAGCGCACAGCTTGTTGGCGATTGACGAGCTTTAATGATCTGTACCAGTGATTGGCAATAGTTCCATAACTCGTCAAATTCTGACCGGCAACTATTTTTTACCGACCAGGCTCTTATCAGTTCGGTACACCTTATTTTCAATAAATAAAGCATGACAGTGCAATAAATAAAACGTGACAGTAGTCGCCAATATGTCTTATAGTCGCCAGCTATCACGTTTTACCCGCCAAATGGCGTGTGGCGACCGTTAGTCTGAAGCTTTACCCAATTCCCCCCACCCCTCCCGTGGCTCATCGGACTCCTCTTCCAGTCTTCCTGTATGGAAACCAGACCCCACTTCTACCTTTCGGCATCGGATTCACTTTTCCAAATCTTCATCTCCACCAACATCATCATATGGCCTCCGCATCGCTTAGCCGTTTCTTGGACTTTTGCTTAGGTCGGACGGACTACGGACCCTCCATCAAGGCAATCTCCCGTCCGGCGCACTCCGATGCACTACGACTAGTCGATGCCTCCGGCCTGCCCGGTGTCCGGCTACCTGTTTCTTTCCCAAGTTTTCCTCTTTCAGCACCTGCTTCTCTGACGGACTCTTCACCATCCAATGACCTGACTGAAAGTCCCTCATCACTCCCACCATCGAATCACCATGCAAACCTCTCTTCGGCTCCTCGCCTCCTACGTCTGATTCCCCGGTCTCCTACAACCATCTCAGGTTTGCGGATGACTATCCAATGCATCACTAGACTCATCACCGACAGGACTGCAACTTCGTCAGTGCTTCATCCTACTCCATGTGTGGCCATGGCGGGGCCTTCATGCACTACCGCCATTACACCCCCGACCTCTCGGTCTTCTCTTCACCAATCTCCATTGTTATGTCCTTACCTCTAGTACGGACTCCTTCTTAACGGACTTCGGCCTCACCCACAAGCTGCGGACATCGTTGCCACTCCTACCCATGAAAATAATTGTTTACTTTAATTCTTCACCCAAGGTTCTTCGCCTCTCTTACATCGCCGTAATCTTACGGAGTCTTTCAAGCTGCCAACATGAACACTCTCCTTCCAGCACAGGTATCCCTCCCTTTTTCCGAACGATCCGTTCAGAATTCTTCTACCTTCGTGTCAGGTGCTGACAATTTACACCTCACCTTGCGGACTGGCCAGGGCCATTCATCACCTTTCTGCGGACTCCATGGACTCCGTCCTTCTGTTCCCACTATTTTTCGCCTTCTTTAATACTGCTGCCTTCTGGGCAAAAAAATGGGAAGGGGGGGGGCCTATTGAGGGTATCCTTTGTACACCCACTACATAGGCCAACTTACCAGAGTCAACACCTTACCTTGCACCTCAGACTGCTTTCCTTCACGGACACCAGCGTCAGATTTCCTGGGACACTCTGCTGCTTCTCACACGGTGCCACTCACGCAGCTTCACACGAACGGTTTTTCTCCGCAACGGTTTCTTACCACAGTCGTTTCGTCCTCTCTGTTCTCCGCCATGGCAACTCCTCCCAAGGATACCTAGGCAGATTCACCATCACTTACACAGGATCCAGTATCCCCGGACTGCCCAGAAACGTCTGCGCCAGAGGAAGGCCACATAGGTCCATACCCCGACCCTGTTCAATGTTTATGCTTAGAGTTTGTCGGCTCCAAGTTCCACCTAAAGCCGCACCCATGCTGCAGTTTCACCGGTCTTGTGACTGGTACACCTGTAAGTGCAGTGTCTGTGAGTGTCTAACCGAGGATCAATGGGCAGTAATCCGTCGGCGTCACACCAAGAACCGTATTCAAAATCTTAAACCTGTCCGACGCTGTTCCAACACTTCTTCGGACTCCTCTGTTCCCACCAAGGCTTCTAAAAAAAAGTGTCTTTTGCACCATCAGTCGATTCGGCTTTGGCATATCTTCTCCTCGGGGCTCTCCACGCCCGCAATTTCCCGCCAAGTCAACACCAGGCCTTCCTTCCAACTAAAAAATGTAGGTCTCTCCCAATCTCTTCTAGTGCCACATCGGACTCTTCCTGTTCAACCACCGCAGAATGCACTGCTTCAACAGGGACTCCGCAATTCTCGTCCCTGGATGAACTCCGAGCTTCCCTCCAGCGCGGCCTCCAGCTCGCCACCGATGATGAGGCTCACTTCCAGTTCAACCTCGCCTCGCCTCCTTGGACTCCCGTTCCGTGACTTCCAACAAGAATTGGACTCCTTACTGACTTCAACCATAACGCTTCGTTCTTCTGAGGCATCCCTGGTTGCCCTTCAACGAAAAAGTGACTGCCAGGAAGACACCATCCGTTTTCTAAACTGCAAACAACACTTTTGCCTCCGACCTCAACAGTCTCCAGGACACAGCATCGACCCTGCGCACCTGGCCCAGAGGCAGAACTTTATGCAACTGTCTGCGACACCAATTGTCAGAAAAAATTTGTCTGCAGCTAGTATGTTTTTATCATATTATGGTTACTCACATGCTTATTGGTTTTATGGAATAACTTGTCAGTGCTTTATCCTATTGCACTAATGGAAAGGTCTCGTCGAGACGATTAAAATGGTGTATTGGAATGTCCAAATCGGGCAAAAATTTGGCCAAAATTTGTCTGCGGCAGCCTTCAACTGTCTGCGACATACGTCGCGCTGATTCTACCATGGGGCTGCTTGGAACATTCTTTTAAAGAAGAAATTGTGACTTGTGACTAAACTCTCTCCACTACCTCCCTCCCCGGCATCCTCTCGGACACCGAATCTCGCCCGGACCAATCCCTTGTGCGACAGACTTTTCCTCCCCTCAACCGTTACCCAAGACACTGTTGACGACTCTGGCTCTTCTATTGAGTCACCTGTCCCTCGTTCTCCAGCAACTCCTTCCCATCAGTCTCGGAAACCATCACTGAAGCAGAATCCACCATGCTCCTTACTGCCCAGACAGCGGTCTCCTCATGGACCTCGGCCTCCTCCTCCGTCGGACTACAGCAACTGTCATTCCTGTCTTCCCTGGACATCAGTGTTCATCAGTTTCTACATGTGATCCTTCTTGCCCGGACTGCCGCACATTGGCCAAGGACATGGCACACGATTTCCGAGTCCTGCCCTAGAAATCAAACGGAACACCTTCTGAGCCGAGGAGTCCTTATTCAATGATCACTTCGCTCTTTTTCTACCAATTACAATTTTCTTTTGGACAATCGGACTGATGACCTTTGGCACTTTACACCTTTCGGCATCGGACTCCCCGGCATCCAACCTCGTCTACACGACAGGCCGTCTTTCACATTTTTTAAATTTTTAAACGAGTCTCGACCTCTACTGGGTTATTGTCCTTATACGAAAAAAAAAAACGAATCACAAAGGAGAAGAGAGAAATAAGGAGGAGCAGACAGAGCGAAGTGAAAGACAGGGTCAACTCAACTGAACCACGAGTTGCTATTCTTTGGTGACCACAGACTCTCCCTCCGTCACCTTTTTCCATCTTGTCCTCCGACATCGAACACCCACGGACTCCGGACACCGGGTAGCCATCTAACCTATTCTGGGGATCTTCTCTTTCTGTACTACCACCTGCTCACCCGCATTTATCTTCAACAATTTATTTCAAGACTCTTCATATCCTTTTATTACCAGCAATCTTCTGTCAAGTTTTGCCATACTATCAACAATTACTCCTTCGGACATATCTCCGGGGATGTGCCTCATCAATCGACCACTCCAAGTTTCCATTTCCTGGACGGCATACAGCGTCTCCAACTTCGCCTGGATCACCATTTTTACATGCTTCTTTTTTACCTTTTGCGTGGCCCTGAACACGGAATTCTGCCAGCCTCTGAAGCCGTCGTCAAGCCTGCTCTGATCGGTTCACGGGGTACTTGTACTCCGGGGCAGCCTACTCTGATCGGTTCACGGGGTACTTGTACTCCGGGGCAGCCTGCTCGCAGCACGGGCTCCAGCACCTTTGGCATCCACCTCCGAGGGACAAAGTCTGCTAGTTAAATTAGGTAATGTATGTTTTCATGGCAAATAGAAAGCCCAAAATACCAGGTACAGCTGGTTGATTTTCGTTTCTATTGACATTATGAAAACATACCTTCACCCACCCGCCCTCCACTCTTGGTTGCCAAAGTAGACCTCGAGTGGCAGAAAGAACGCTGACGCGGCTTCTTATATAGAGGAGGCCCACGCGCATGCGCAGTGGAATGGTAGCTGCGAGCACAGCAATGAAGCCAACTTCTTTTCGAGGGGAGCCTTCAAAGGAAGGGAATGCTAGTTTCCATAAGGGCAATAGAAACCAAAATCAACCAGCTGTACCTGGTATTTTGGGCTTTCTTAATCACAAAAACTTATTGCAAATCAGACATCCACAGTCCAAAATGCACAACTAAAATTGTTCAAGCTTCCACTAAAATTTTCGAATTTTCGACAACACTTGTACTGGTATTCCTTAGGCGACAGTCTAAGAGACTTACACCATATTGTGCGGATAATGTAGTGCAAGTCTCTCAGACTGTCGGGTAAGGAAGACAGCCAGTACAAGTGTTGTCGAAAATTCGCAATTTGTAGTGAGTTTTGGACTGTGGATCACTGATTTGCACTAAGTTTTTGTGATTATCAGTATCAACCAAAGTAAAACAGCTGAACCTTCAGTTTTTCACACAAAAAAAATACCTTTCTTACTATCTGTAAAAGTCTGGAGAAGGGCCATTCCAAATCTACTAAGGAGAACATGTAGTGATGCTAGTTTAAATAAACTTGGTCATCACAATGTTAACTTTTGAACTACACGTTGTAGAAGAGTGGTGTAAATTGGAAACTTGTAGAGAACCGTAAGCCAATAAAGGAAAAAAAACCGAATGAAAATCGGACCCTCAGAAAGAGGATTTGTTGCCTATCCACTAACGTGTGCTTTAAACTGGTAACTCCAATGCTTGCGAACTAAACTTTGAATTATGTGTTTATTTATTACGCAAAACTTACATTTTGGTATTACAGTAAAACCTCGTTAACTCAAACTCGCTTAAGTCAAACTATCGGTTAAGTCAAACAATTTTGTGCTATTTGGTTGGCCCAATACAAAATTAACCTCGTTATCTCAAACAATTATCGGTTAACTCAAACTCCAGATGGTAATTTTACTACTTGAGACCATGCATTTTGTGTCGCTTTTGTACCCGAAAAAGTATTTCTGCTGTTTTTACTGAGAAATTAGTAGAACAGTAGTAGTACATTTCACATATTAAACCAATCTGCACTTAGTAAACAATGGATGCAAATATGTACTCGGTATTACCCAGGCCAACAGCCTGTCTTGTGTTTTAATGCATTTCCGTTTAACTCAAACTCCGTTTAATTCAAACTGCAATGCCAGTCTTGCTGGAGTTCGAGTTAAAGAGGTTTTACTGTAACACAAAATTAGAATGCAAGATTCTACCTTCCCCCACCCCACTTTTGAATAGCACCATCCTTAGTTTTTATGTAGTCAAATTAACTTCATACATTGTACAAGTTTGGCCAATTATTGCCCCTATAGTTAATTGTTAAACTTGCACAGGAGTCTAAAACAAAATATTACTGTTATAATTTTATGGCATGTTTTAGGACAATGGTTACACTATTTTAGAAATGGTTAACATGGCACCGTACATATTTGCCACATGAAATGAAGTCATTACAAATTGTTGACTAAAGTTAATATTTTACTTCATTCTAATTTGATGTTAAACTTTTATCTAAGTGTATTTACTGAAAAAATTTCACAAAATCGAAAACAGAGTAATTGATTTTGATTTGGACCGATTCGAGTCCGACAACATAATAAAATCGAATCGAAAGTTTCGATTTTCGCACAGTCTTAGTCGTAAGGCGAACCAGCACAGAAAGTTAGGAGAGAACAAAAGACTTCTAAGTGCAGTTGTTGTACAAGTCCAGACTGAATCTTGAAGATAGGAGGGAGTCCCACGTAGGAGACTGCGGCTCAAAGTTAAAACAAAAGGTGATCGTTAGTATAAGTTCACAGGAGCAGGGACTCCGGATCTGTGTATTTATGAGCCATTGTATGCGACCGTGCAGACGAAACTAGAGGGGGACGTGGGAAGTAAGTAAAACAGTGGCGGTCGGTGGCGTTGTTTTCCTCCATGGTCCTATCTTGTTTAAGAGGTTTTTTTGAAAGGGTAGGTAAACAGAAACAGACAGTACTGAGTGTGTTGGAAAAGTCGAATCCAGCTGGTTGAACGATTTAGTAAATGGGCTAGGAAGAAATAGGGAAAAGGGTCCTGAGGGGTTCGCATAAGCGGGAGGGTGTGAATTGAGACTGTGCCGGGCAGAGATGGTAATATCTCGGAAATATGTGAATGGAAAATAACTATCGCAACGCAAGGTAGCCGACGCGTGGCATGCTCAGAAACGTGGGCACAACAATGCGAGGCATAGTCAAAATGCCATACTGTATAAGAGCTTAGGGCGTGGAACAGTAGCCACTGAACCCCAGAATGATAGAAGAAAGAAGGGTGACAGTTCCAGGTCAACTGCAGCAGTACCAGAGGGCGATGCTCAATGCAGGGCTATTTGTGCAGGAACAGGTGATTCATGAGACGTCGTAGGCTGTTGAGGGGGCAGAAAGGTCGTTGGAGCAGGTTGACGGGGTCCGTGAGAACGGTGTAGAAGAGAGCATCCGCCGCGGGATATCGGAAGTAAATGACCGTAAGGAGCGATTCGTGTTTCAAAAATAGTACAATGCTGAAGACGCCAGGGCGAACTGGAGGCAAATCAACTTAATTTTCCTCTAGATGACTTGCAGCCGTAATCGCGCTGTCTCAGTTGTGAGCGCAGCATTTGTCGAACGAAGAAGCGGCTTCAGCGGACAATCGTGAGTTGGCTGTTTAGAGAGAGATAGAAGCACTGTCAACATCTAGACGTGCGACGTCGTCCGACGAGAACTCTATCACTAAAAGGATGGCCGTCCGTATGGCTTAGCCAAAGCAAACGTAGTACCAGGTGCGGAAATGGAATGTTGGGGTGTGATGAAGAAACGGAAGGCTGAGCGTGTTTCGCGGAAGGGATGTCCGAAGGAAAGCATAATGAATGTAAAGCTGCAGGTATGGGCACCGTAGTCTAGATTGGTGGGACACAAGGTGGTACTGTTACAGTCGTTGAACAGATAAGGTGAGCGGAATGATTTTTGGTCGGAAGGCCCACTTTCTTTTCCTGTTTTCGTCAAGAAGACGAAAGAAGGCAAGGCAATAGCACTACAAGAGGGAAACGAATAATTCGTCCAATTTCATAGCTGGAAGCCTTGAACGAACACTGACGAAAAAAGACGAAAGAAGGGAACGAACATTCGTCCAATTTCATAGCTGGAAGCCTTCCCGTTATCTCGGTATCGATGAATAATCACCTTATGGAAATTAACATGGGGATGAGCGGAATAGAATTAGCTAGCTAGTTACACATTTTTAACGTTATTAAGGGTCAGATTTTGCATTGAAAGCAGCTTAGCTGGCATTCCTACACGAATTAATTTTTGTCAGGTGGGTCATTGCTCTTGATTTCAACACAATTTAAGCTTTTGTACCGCATTATTATTTTTCCCCAAGTGCCTGAAATGTGCCCAATTATGCTTCAAGATATAAGACACTGACACTATGGCGCCGTGCTACAATGGTTTACAACCTCGACACCTGAATTGATGTAATGTTTGTTGTGATGGTTGTTGCCTAACTTGGCACGACACACTAGCATGTGTCTAGATAAAGTGATTTTTTAAGAAATTGGGAGACGAAGTATTGGTCAGGATTTTCGTAACTTTTTGTAGGCATATGCAAGTCACCCATTCTCGTCAAGTAATAGGGATCACCTACCTTGCTATTCTGAAATGATATGGTGTTGAAGACTTTAGAGCAGCATGTAATAGTAACAAATTGAAAACATCTCTCTGTAACAAACATACATTTGTTTAAAATGTGAACTTCTTTGGTTGACAAGTGACATACAATCAGTGTATCCAATTCCAAAAATGACAGGAAATGTCGTTTAGAAAGCAATACATGTAGGGAGACTGCAGTATATTTACCAGGATGTAATAGTATTTGTAAAACAAACTTACTTTTTGATTCAGTATGAAAACTTAAGAAGGTAACAACAAACATTATAACCCTTTTATGAAGCTGACAAAGTAAAATTATCCAAAAGCATACAGAAGGCTGAGAGGAGTCGTGTGTATCTTAATGTTACCGTAGGAGGATGTAGATAATTTCAACACTAGTGAGGAAATGGATTTTGGGGGAGGGGGGGGGGCAACATAGTATATAAATTTTCCTAGCAAAGAGAGAGCCACTGCTCAGCAACCTAGTTACATACAAATCTTTACCGTAAATCGTCCACTCCCCCAAAATACCCTAAAATCAGAAATCGTGTAGTAGCTTTATTAATGCCTTCCACCCCCCCCCCCAGTGCCCATCATGTATTTTAGTCAACTGTGTTTTACGAAATCAACATTTAATCCCTTCTCCCTTTAAATCTGTTTTTTTGCAGCAAAATTAATGAAACGCTTTATTAATTCAATGAAATCAATATTTAATCCAACACGATTCACGGGAGCGTTTGTAATCATAGAAACGTCGGCAATATTACGCCTATGTGATCGATCATTGGCGTGCATAAAATGGATTCATTCTAGCGAACAACAATGCCTTTATTCTCAAAAATTCTCAAATTTAGTTTATTAGATCATCCTCCTTCAAATATCTAACATCAACTTCGAAACAGACAATGCGATTCGCGACCGGGAAGCACATGTGTTGACGCATTTATCACATTGTTTTCTGTTCTTCCTGGAGCGAGTAATACACGCCGAAAGTTCCGGCAGAAAGTGGACGCATAGGTCTGGACACAGTAGCACAGGGGTGAGGGGGGGGGTGCAAGGAGGCCATGCCTCCTCCCCCCCCTACCAAACTGAACCAAGAAGGAAAACTTAACTTTTTTTGACAATTTACTTATTTTTTCTTCATGTCAAGCTATGTGAATGTTGCTAGTAACAGGTTGATCATGAAATAAACTAAAGATAAATTTAACAACTTGCAAGGAAGTGATGCGTCAAAATCTATTTTAGCATCTGACAGTTTTTGGATTAAGTCCCCTTCCCTCCTTGAAACCATTTCGCCGCTAGTAATCCAAGTAACGCATTCCGAGGCACTGGCCAAATCCATTGAAATCTGCCTTTTCACCACCTCCCCAACCACTCTTTCGTCAACCAACTGTTTTCCATCTCACTTCCTTGACCTTCAGCCATCCACCCCTAAAAAATTATTAGAACCAATTTTGGGTGGATATATCCAGTTATTTATCCAGTAATTAAGCATATTGGTATTGTTCCTTCATTCCCAGACTTTCTTTGGAAAAGCGCATAAGAAGATGAAGCAAGCCAAAATCGAAATATTTTTCGCCACAACTAAATCATTTTCGCGAGGAAGTGAATAATGCAGGAACAAGTAGATATGAAGACGAAGGCTGTCCCAAAACATATATGACAATCTTCCAGTTAAAAAATCGAAACCAGCAACACGCAAATTGGGATGCAGGAAACTTTGCCGAAGCCAGATTGGAGCAAAAATCAGGTCTTCCTAACGGAGGAAAACTTGAGAGTTTTTAACAAACTGTTGGGTTCCATACAAAGATTCCAGACTCCACACTTGGTACAAAATGGAAAAAATCGTTTTTTTCAACATAAATGACTGAACAAGTACCAATGGCTGGCTTATACAGTGAAGAAAAAATGAGGCATTTTGCAAATGTGATTTTTTGTGCCAGAAAAGTCTGGCAAAAGAAAAGGTCACAATTGTGTTCGTTAGTAAAAAACAGCATTCACTAATTATAAAGATGCTATTGAACTGTTTGACACCCACTAAAACTCAATGGACAAATCGGACAATTTGTTACTGTTACTTCCGGTAAAAAAGAAGATATTAGACATCGACTTGATACTGCTCGTAAAATGCAAATTGTGGACAACCGAGAAAAAGTAAATAAATTAATCTTTTTTATCAGTTTCATATAATTTGTGATAGGCCTATATTATTTAATGTATTGGGCTTGGGTTACGGCTTTTGCCGATGCCATATTATTTGCAAATTTCTATTATTGCAAATTATCGCATCTCGCAACTTTTAACATCGGGGCAGACTAAACGGTTATCAAATTAATCGCGGATGTGGAAAATAATAGCAGGCCAACTTTTCGTAGAGTATTTAAAATTACGACGAAAGTAAACATTTATGCTACCGTAAATGGTGGATTAAATGCCCATGGGCTTATGCAGTTAATTTGGTAAAAGTAGGGGGGTGGGCTTTAAATCAAGCATTATCAATTTTCTAACCTTTC
>JAHWFP010155997.1:0-19980 GCA_023313725.1 Lithobius niger
TGTCTGCGGGCAGTTGGGAGGGGCAGGTCAGACCCCTTGGGTCGTATTCTGTTGGACTATATGTCCTTGTCGGATAGGGCCCGTGGTTTGCTTGGTGCTCCAGGCCAGGGGGCCACGCTTCTTCTGCTGGACGGGATGGGTGGCTTTCCTACTCCGGTTTCTGTCCATCCACCGGCCCCGTGGCTGTGGTGTCCAGCGGTGGTGGCTTCTGTGCAGTCGGGAAGAGGCACGATTAGTCGTTCGGCTGTTCAGGTGTTCTGTGACGCTTCCTTCTTCGTGGAACGGGGGGAAGGGGGGGTTGGTGTCTGTGTTCCGTGTTGGCGGCTGGAGTACCGGTTCTCTCTTCGCCCGCTCCCCTCGGCCTTCGTGGGGGAGCTTGCGGCTATTTCTGTGGCACTAGACATTGGTTTGGATATGCAGTTGCCCGAGTTCTGTGTACTCACCGATTCGTTGGCTAGTATTGGCTTCCTGAGGCGTTGTTTTCTATCTCTCCAATGTTCCCACCCGATCGCTTTTGAGATAGGGTGGAAGCTTTTTGCTCTTTGCCAGCGTGGCAGGTCAGTCTCCCTTGAGTGGACTGCGGGCCACTCAGGCTGCTTTGGCAATGAGCTGGCAGATAGTCTAGCCAGGCAGGGCTCGGATGGGGAAGGGGGTGTGATCAGTCTTGCCATGGGTCCCAGGGACCTACAGCCTGTGGTTGCGAGGGTTGTTGAGCGTGAGTGGGCTGCGGAGTGGTCTGCCAGTCCAGTGGGCAGGGGTTTGTACGAGTTGCACCCAACCACAGCCTACCCTAGGTCTCTTGACAGTTTCTCCCGTCGCGATGCGGGTTTGCTCTCCAGACTTCGAACTGGTCATGTTCAGCTCAGGGCTCACATGTTCAGGTTGGGGTGGTCTCGCTCTCCTCTTTGTACCTGTGGCGGTGGGGAAGAGACTGTACGTCATTTTTTGGTGGAGTGCCCTCTTTGGGCTGCTCAGCGGCGCTTTGCCCATAATGTAGGGGTCGACCCGGTTCGCGTAGCCCTCGGCGTCTCCCCACACTCGGTGTTAGGTATAGGCCCCCTGCGCAGGACCTTGGGGTTTTGTAAGGCAACACAACGGCTCACCTAGAGTTTCAGGAGTCTCTCTTGTTCCCGGTATCTCGTGCATAGGGTCCAGGGTGCTTGCTGGTTTTTTTTTGGTGATTTGTAAGTTGCTTCTTGTACTGGTGGCATTTGGTTTTAGTTTTTAAGTAGGCTAGACTGAGCACTTGGTGATATAGGCCTGTACGCTCAAATAAATAAAAAAAAAAAAAAAAAAAACGATTCGCAACGTGCATCGCAATTGCAGTCAACTTTTAAAGCGATTGTAGTACGTGTTTTTTACAGTAATTGTTTTTCACTTTCGCTTCCTTATTTTTGCCGGAAGAGTATCAGCGCCGTGCTTACTAGAGTTCGTTTGCGCACGAGAATTTCAGAAAATTGGACAGGAGGAGGCGGAGGAGGCAGAGCGGCTAACGATGTCAAAATGTTACAATGTTGCAACATGTAACAATAGGGTAACAATAGGCGAGGCGTACAATACCGGATTATAGCTCACTCGAACAAGATGCAACGATGTCGTTGTTTGAGTTACTGTAGCTAGCTCGTTGTGGAGAACCAAAATTAAATCTTAATTTTTCCTTAAATCTTCAAGATTTAAACCGTAGGGTGCGAAGTCTTAAATTTTGAGGCCTCCTCAAAATTAGGCGGCCGACATGACTAAGTGACTTATTCAATGCGGGCAATCGAGAAGTCAGTTGAATTGTTTCCGCGATTGTTGCCACGATACTGAAACAATCCAGAATCAACTACTCATCGAGATGACGCATGCTAAATCCAGAAATACGCTAATGTGTTGCCTTCAAATAATAATCATGGGACAAACCTTCGGCGGAACCTAAACATAAGTATCCATTTCTAATGTTCCGTTTTTTCTAAAACAAAAATAGGTGGACAGTGGACATATACAAAATGAAAGCGAAAAAAGCCAACAAATTAACTGAGCAAAAAACGGCTTCGCCGTTTAGAAAAAAAACATTAGAGCTCGTATCCCCATACTCATAGCCCTGAAGGTACACGAGTAAAAACGGATTAGAGTTCACTCGAAAGCAACGAACTATAATTTGAACTCCAATTCGCAAAACGTAAACCCACAAACACACACAACAAAATGGAAGCCAACAAAATAGAGGCCATAAACAGCAAAACGCTGCAAAATTGAAAGATAAAAATGCATACACAAAATGAACAAGTAATTACTCAAACGACCTTCAAACACAAAAACAGGCAAAAAACTGACTTAACTAGGAGTCTGCTTCTTTCACAAATTATAAATGCACTCAAAATACACATATACCCACACACGAAACAGACTTAATATATGAAACAACAAACACAGACAATTATAAAAAAGTCTGTATAATACATAAATTACGCGTGCACGCCTTAACACCGAAACATTAAACTTTTCAAACATAAACTGGGCTTGCTTTCTGACATAGCCATTGATCAAAGACAGTCTTTGTTCCCTGGTACTAGAGTTCAAATTATAGTTCGTTGCGTTCGAGTGAACTCTAATCCGTTTTTATTCGTGTACCTTCACGGCTGTGAGTATGGGGATACGAGCTCTAATGTTTTTTTTTCTAAACGGCGAAGCCGTTTTTTGCTCAGTTATTATATTAGTAGATACGTTTCGCGCTTTGCTCCTCAATTTTTCAGTTGGTACTATTGCCACCTTTGTAGGGGCCCTTTACTTCTGGAGAAAGTAGGCGAACAGACTCGTAAACAAAGGAATCGTGTGTTTTGACCGAGACCACATACAAATGCAGACGTGATAAGGAATGTGAATTAATTAGTATAAATCAACAATTGAAATTGGCTTGCGTTCAAATAATTAGTACATCCATTTTTTGATACTCTAGGAATAAAAGAAAATGTACGAAGTATGGCTCGACGTCCATGGACTGAGAGAAGCGAACTATAGCTAGGCCTAGTTACTTATCAGAAGAACACTTCCAAATTTAAACCAGCAGGCACTGCTTGTGTAGCAAGTCTGAAACCCCCCAATCATGTTGTCCCCTCACTCTTCCACCTTGGACTAACTACTCTCTTCGAAATGGACGAGTCACGTACGGCTGCCGTAAGCTCGAGTGGGTTCCGACCTAGTTCACAACGTCACCTCCAAATCCGTCGGTGGCGTATTACCTTAGATAGACCACCTCACTCGTGTCACGCGAGTGATGAGAGTTAAACGGGAAAAACCTGGAAAACCTTCGGAAATAGTTTCGATCTCCCATGACGCAAGGTGGCGCTGCCAATCTCCTAACAGTATCAGGCGCACGGGCTGTGTATGGCGGCTGTGGTAGGTGAATCAAGCCCTATTCACTCTCTCCGAAATCTGCGCAACTTTCCGTCTATAGCTCGCGCGATCAAAACGTGCTACGCCATCTGTCGGAAGCGACTATGAACTATGCTACACCACCGCTACTTCCGGGCAAATCCAGGATGGTGGTGTCGTGCGCTCACGGCGGCTGCTCGATTGATTCCCGACAGCGCGGCAAACCACACATGCATGGTATTACATTTCATAAATTTCCCAGCAAGAAATTGTATCCATACATAGTTTTGAAGTGGGTGAACGCCAGATTGATTATGTTTGTACGCTGAACTTACCGCGTTGATAATGAAAGTGAAACGCTGACAGGGCCGCGGTTCAATTGCGCTTTATCTACGCTCTGAGGCAGGCGCTGGTCACGTGGCCCAACCGTCATTTCCGCAGGTTGCGCTCTCGTGGCAAAATTCAGAAACTAGAATCTCTGTCCATGCGCTGTGCCGTAGTTTTGCACGCGTTGCTTGAGCGGTAAGTCTAGCAAGTGAGTTATGCCTTAAAGAAAGTGTAGTTACTAATCCAGGGGTGAATCGTCCATCTCGAAAGAGTAGTTAGTCCAAGTTCCCACCTCATCCTCTGTCCCCTCACCCAAGAGATTTTACACACTTTATCAAATTCTTCATGTTATGGTCTGCCCACTTGATATTAAGGGCCAATTCTCTTGTGTTCATCATTAACATAATTATGACAAGTTTCAGACATACTTTCTTTTGTGATTTCCAGTATATAGTCAAGGGAATCTGTGAAAGTTAGGCACGTCAACCGTCTTAGCTGAGAGCATAAGAGACTTTAATTAAATGCTTGTTAAAACATGAAAAGCCTGCTGCCAAACAGTCTTTTCATGTTTAGTTTGGCGAATTGCAAATGCTCTCCTACTAAAGCATACGTAGCGTCTACCTTTACAGGTAGCACAACGTGAGATAATGTACACGGCAGTTCTGGACTGCAGTTTTGTCTCTTACCAAATCTTCATTCCCAACTTGCCCGCCATCCCAAGCACACTCCTAACGTTGAGGATGAGGAGACCGAAAGGCACTACCTTAAATCGCCTATGAAACGCCCATGGGCTGTTAAAATTAATTCGATAAAAAAAGGGGGGGGGGAGGGAGCTGCAACAAAATTATAATAATTCGAATCTTACTTTTGCCCACGTAGGGTATTTAGGCCTAACTCCATCGCGGAAAATTCATCGTTTATGCGATCATTCACCTGTACACGTAATCCGGGTTCGGTCTAGCATTAACGCAATGCCTTTATCGTCATTTGTTCAGGAATTCAGTTGATTGGTTTACTAGTTTATTTAGTTCGCTTTATGCTTGAAGCTTTTAGTTAATTTTGCTGCAGAAAAACACGATTGAAAGGGCTGAAAAATTTGATTTCCTTGAATGTATGAAGCTTTTACTAAATTTCCAGCTGAAAAATTACGATCTAACATGCTTCAAGGTCAAAAATCGTGAAATAACCTAGCTATGATGTAACTAAGTAATTTCAAGATTTCAAAACTTCCAATTTTAGGAGGGTGAGCCATAACTTTTGCAGGAAGAGGCGATTTACGGTATATACGCACATTGATTAGGTGAATATTTACGACCTTTTTCTGTAAAACCCTGAGAGGTAAAGGATCTTTAAACGAGTGATGTAACTTACATGTTTCGCTTTTTTTCCCTCCTGTGGTCTTACTCACGGCAAGATGGTTTGTGCACCTCCATGATTCATCTCGCCGCATTCTCGGCAAAAAGTCTTTTGGGTACTTTTCCTTGACGAGAGCAAGCCCATTTACATTTCCTTTACATTTGTCGAATGTTTCAAACTCCTCGTGATTTCACCCTTTAGCGAAAAACTCCATTGCAGATTACGCTCACGTAAAAGATCCCTTATTTTGCGGGTGTTTTATGCGAAAAATCGTAAAAATGGTTCCGAGAATCACATATGCTTGTTGTACGACTTCCAGACCGCCCACCATTAGGAGAGCACTTGGGATGGGGGAAGGGATGAATATTGTTCAAAGAGTTATTTGTTCAACTATACTCCAGAAATGCGGTGTACAGTATCCCATAGTCTATCTGTAAAGGTAGATACTACGTATGCCACAGCAGTAGCGCATTTGTGCTTTTCTAAGCTAAACATGACGGGGCTGGTTGCCAGCAAGAATTTTAAAGAATGTCTTGGCCAAGCATGTGGCTTGAGACCGGTCAAATTCGTAACTATGAGATATTCGTGACTAGGGAACCATAAAGTGAAGGGGCAATTTTGTTTTCACACCACTAAAAATTAAATAAGTGGTTCTCAGGAGTAACACTAAAAAAAATTAACTTTTACGTTTTATTCGTGATTTTTCAGATGTGGACGATGGCTTTTTTTTTTTTACCAAACAAAACAAAATCAGTAGCTTACATGTGTTTTAATGCTAGAACCAGCGTGCAAAAGTTAAAACATTTCATAAAAGCCAATGTTTACATCCACCACTTTAGTTGTGACTCTGAACGGCCATTAAGATTCATTTATAGGCGATCATGTGAATGGAGCAATGAATCCAGGAAGTGTTTGGTGAAAGTGCCGATAATTGTGATTTATTTTCTAGACAATGTCATAAAGTTTCATGCGCTAAGAAAAAAAAACATGGGTGCGCTCCTGAGAACCACTTAATTAACTTTCAGCGGCCTTATACAACAAGTAGTTTATTTCACGGATCGCAGTTCACGGTGAACTTGTGTGTGCCGTAAAAGACAGACACAAAAGAATAACGTATGAATAATGGGAAGGTAATACAACATTTTTTGACAAGTACTATTATGAAGGTACATCCATCATCAAAAATAAAATAAACACAACGTAACAGTCTAAATACTAAAAGTTTACCTCTTAATTTTTTTTTAAAATTTATTTAATTATTTATTTTTATTTACTTATTTTTTTAAATCAGTCGTATGTCAACCTGGGCAATGCTTAGTAGATTTCTTGATTAATCTAGAAGTATATAGGCTGTAGTTTTATGTCATCCCTCCAAGCAGCTGAATAGCGATTTCATTAAAGATAGAAGGAATTTTATATTAGTTTATTCGTTTGCCATTTTGATAATTGGCAAAAGGCACTTCGAATCGATATGTTATTTTCATGAAATAATTATTCTTTATATTGGGAGCTTTATTTGTGGTCATAATTAAATTAGTTTATCAGCACCACAATCAGAACCACAACGAAATCTACAAATTGTTTAATCTTGAGAACTTTACTTTTCCTGCAAATTTGTTTTTGGTCAATTTTTGTATTCGTTAAATAGAATTTTTATAATTCGGTTTTGCAGTTTTTGAAGCCTATTATGTGACAGTTAGGAGGAAATCCTTAAGTTTCAAATCATATCTAATCACCTTTCAGCCCAAGAATAGTAAATCATTTGTTTGCTTATTAGGTCCGTATTAAGAAGGTGTCTGCTGTAATAGAGATTAGGCATAAGTTTTCGCAAGTTTTGTACAATTTTATCGACCTGCCGTTTGTAGGTGCAGTGAGCGTCAATTTGGAATCCTAAATAGGTTATTTCACTATTGTTTTTGATTTTCAAGCAAGTATAGTACCCCAGTTCGTTGTCGTGCAGAATTCAGAGTGAAAGAAAATGTTTTTTACAGTCAACTTTGGAGTAAGTGGGGATTTGATACAATGCAGACCGTTTTTGGTTCGCTAATGAAGACTTCTACGAGGATGCGCTATGGTGCGTGTGCTGTCTAGATTTTACGTATACGTTTTTGCTATCCTTAAGAATGGCGGGGGATAAGCTTGTTTAAAAATATGGCAATATTCTTTTTAAATGTAATGAGTGACGCAGCTTTTAACTTTGAGAGCTTATAATTCCGTCAAAAGTAAACATCTTTAAACCGAATTTGGGATCTAGCCTTTACTAGTCAAGGGCTGTCTGCAGTCCAAAAATTTTGAAATTCGGTCGAACCAAACCCGAGATACAGAGAGGGGGCAAATAGACAACTTCTTGTTCTTGTCCTTGTTCTTCTGGGGATGTACCTTTCGTCTGTCCTCTATACAGGTCAAACTATTTGTCCTGTAAAGCTGGTTCTTAGCTCGTTTTACATACAGATATTGCTCTGTAGATGTGCCCTTTCCATAAGGCCTTTTCTAATTGGTCAAGTGGTTCGGGGGTTACGGAACTCTAAACGACCAGAGTTTACAATGTTTTAAACATTGTTATTATGCAACAATGCCAATTAGCAAACGCCAGCTGCAAGACGTAGACTGAACATTAAGGATTTGTTTCTATTATTGACAAAGAAAACCTGCTACAACCGTTCATACACACGTTCTGTCCGAACCGAATAGACTATAACTAAGCTAACCACTGGGTTTGATGCTTACCAGCCTCTTACAAAATTTTACACCTAGACCCTGACTGTCAAAGCTAGTCCGTGTTCCTTCTAGGTTTTGACTTTTAAACCCTTACTCTAAACATTTAACGTTTATTAATTGTTCTTGTACTCTGGAATTAATCGTATTCCGTTACAGTATGAGAATGTGCATTGTGCACGTGGCTGCATTTAAGTTTCTAATGGTGATCTGCTGTGTTGAACAAGTTGGTTAAAAGGATGTATTTTCTTTGCTTCACATCCATTAATTGAAGATTGGTATACATTGATATGACTTTGCAGTAGCGATTATTGAATTATTAAAATGTAGCTACGTATCCCTCCATATTTTGTCTCCTCGGAGATAATGTGTTTAAAAAATCGTTGACATGGATGCAAGTGTTGTTGTGATGCATACAGCGTGTTTACCAATGGTAAATTACTGGCTATAGGGAAGTATCTAAGATTTTTTTCTATTTTTTGTGCGACTTCCTTGTTGTTCCTGTTGGCAGGAGGCCTGTGCTCCCAGTGTTACATGTATACTTTAGTGGTGAGCTATTCACCCGCAATGAATTAATCAATTAATGAAAAACTGGTAAAACAGGTTGCTTCATACAGTTATTTCACGATTTCTGACCTTAAAGCATCTTAGATTGTAATCTTTCTACTAGAAAGGGAGTAAAAGCTTCATACATTCAGGGAACTCAATGTTTCATCCACCTAAATCGATTTTTTTTTTTGCACCAAAATTAACTAAAAGCGTCATACATAAAGCAAACTCGGTAAACCGTAACGACTTACATGTATGGCAATACACAACTCTGTACTGCACCTGTCCACTAACATAACTGTTGAGTGCTGCTAGCTACCGTGCACACACGGGAATTAGCACAGCACCCAACAGCCGGGTGACGAGCGGTCCTATTCTTCAACCAGTCAGGGACAGTCATGTGACGTAAAGCCTTAGGCAACTTTTATTGTTCTCCACGGTATAAAAGCAAGTGGCGTTGGTATTGGGGAATCTGCCTGAAAGGTTGTGTTTCTAGAGCCTAAGAGGTTCAGTAGAAGGATAATTCAGCTGAGACCTATCATGCAATGTTATTGTGCATAGTTCCCTAGCTATGCAGTAAGGAGTGAATTAGGATTGAGCATTGTACCTTGAGAATAATCATCCACTTCCATAGCCACTTCCATAGCTACCTTACAAAGTTTAGGGGTCTGTCCAGGATTTGAACCCGGGACCTGTCTGAAAGGACCTGACCGAAAGGTTGGATCGCTTAGAGCCTACGAAGTTCAGCAGAAGGATAAATTTAGTTGAGACCAAATATGTAACGCTTTTGTGCATAGTCCCCTAGCTACGCATTAAGTTAAGCAGTGAATTAGTGAGCACTGTGCTTTGAGAATAATCGTCCACTTCCATAGCGACCTTACATATTTTGGGGGCCCGTTCCGGATTTGATCCTGGGATCTGTTTGAAAGGACCTGACTGAAAGATTGGATCTCTAGAGACCACGAAGTTCAGCAGAAGGATAAATTCAGATGAGATCTGATATGTAACGTTGTTGTGCATAGTCCCCTAGCTATGCAGTAAGCAGTGAATTAGGATTGAGCATTGTGCTTTGAGAATAATCGTCCACTTCCATAGCGACTTTACATAACTAATAAACTAATGAATGAGAATAAAGAATAAACTAATGAATGTGAATGCCTTAACAAATGAGAATAGAGGCATTGCGCTACTACTAGACCGAGCCCAGATCACGTAAGTGAATGAGCGCATAAACACCGAATTTTCCGCGATGGAGTTAGGTCTAAACCCCCTCCCTGGACAGAAGTAAGATTCGAATTACAACACTGTTACGGTCGACCACTTTTTTTTTATCGAATCAATTATAATAGCCCATGGGGGTTCAACAGGCAATTTATGGCACTCGGCACTTAACTTAAAACAATTCAATTGGGTTGCTATTTTTGCTTGACAGTGCCATCTGACAAATATTGTTACCAGACATGGAAAATAGCCCAAAAAAGCTGCACGCAACGCTTTACAATTTTTTTTTCGGCGTTTAGGATAATTAAAGAAAAGCTAAATGCAGCAAGCAGTTTGCATTAAATACTGTCCTTGTGAGGTTACACAATACACTAGTCCGAGAAAGAAAGAAAAGACGACTGCCCCGACTGGTAAACGGGCTAGCCGGGCTGGTAAACGGGAAGTCCTGGGTTCGAGTCCCGGTTGGGGAAGTCGTCTTTTCTTTCTTTCTCGGACTAGTGTATTGTGTAACCTCGCAAGGACAGTCTTTAATGCAGACTGCTTGCTTCATTTACCTTTACTTTGTGATTTCTTTCTTTATTTAAAGAAAAGCTATTTTTTTCTTCAGGCCCGAGGAACATAAAAACGAACAAAAGAAAACCAAAAAATTTGATTCTTACCGGTAATAGCACCAGAGCAGTCAACACTTCGTTTCTTCACTCCATAACATGCAATAACTACAGGCACCAAGAAAGCACAAAGCCACCTTGTCGGTGAAATTGGTTCGTAGTAATCTAGAAAAAAGTAAATAAAATATAAATACTAAAATTAATCGATTTTCAGCAATGACTGGGATGACAAACTTCATTGGCTGAGTATAAAAGTACATAATCAGGAATGATCAACGTGCGGATGTTACCAAATTCTGGTAGAAAACCTCATATATTGCAGGGAAGAATTCAAGGTTCAAGATAAGGTACCAAGCCAGCTATTTTCGTTTGTGGATTCGTAAACAAAACAATGATTGCTAGGTTTTAAGCTTTTTCGCTACACACCGTGAACTATGTGAAGTACCTCCAGGTCCCTCTAAACAACCCGAGTACAGAGCAAGAACGGCCGAATGGTCCAAGTGTTAAATAAATACGGATGCAAACCTATTTACATTCCCTTTTGGACTTAATGTCAGACTGCCTGAACAGGGAATTGAACCCATGACCTATGAAACCAAAGGAAGAAATCCTGCTGCTAAGCAATTTTAACACGGTTTAGCGTACGAGTAGGATATGTTCGTACAGCTTATGAGGTAGGGCTTCATCCGTTAGTTTCAAAGGTCTTGGGTTCAATTTCCCGCTCAGGCAGTCCGACATTTAAGTCCAAAAGGCAACGTATTTACCCGTATTTATTTAACACTTCTTGAGCCCATTTAGCTTTCTGTCCTGGTCCAAGTAATCAGCCCATGGTCAGAGCGGTCGGCTACCAACTACGAGGCCGCTAGTTTGACTCCCATAACCAAACAAGGACTTAGGTTCATACCGTATTAAAAGAATATTCTGAAAGCCGTAGAATAATTCCAAAGTATTAAAAAAAGGTATGCAACTTTCTACCAGAATTGGTAATGTTTTCTTATCGTCATAAATCGATGCCACCTTGAGAAGTACATACAGGCCAATTCATACTTGACCATGACATGAGCATCGTCTCCAAGCTTGTTGCCATGGTTACTTGATGTAGCCTTCGTGTCGACAGTTCGAACACAAAACAACCATGCTTAAATGACCTCTACGGCCCCATATTTTAAACCCATTAAACCTAAGTCTGAGGAGGCTTACTGGAATAAGGAAGGTACTGGTTTTCAACTGAACAATTCTGGTTGCGAGTATTGTTACCTAAATCAGAGGATTCCTCGAGTCTTAATGAACGGAAAGCATTTTAAACGCATTATAGCTCAAGAAAGTCTGAGATAGCTTACTGCCTTCCAAATAAGTTAGCGGGTTTCCATATGACAAATCTGGTTGCGAGTTTTGTCAACTAAAATCAGAGGATTCTTCCAGCCTTAATGAGATGGAAGTACTTTCAACACATTAACGCTCAAGGAAGTCTGAGGTGGCTTAATTTACTAGCTTCCAAATAAGGTATGGTACTGGTTTTCAACTGAACAAATCCGGTACCGAGCCTCAAGCCTCGAGCCTTAATGAGAGGGAATTATTTTAAATGCTTTAAAGCTCACGCTTATTTGGCGGCTTACCAGCTTCCAAATAAGGTACGGAACTGGTTTTCAACAGAACAAATCTGGTTGCGAGTTTTGTCACCTAAATTAGAGGATTCCTCTAGCCTTAATGAGAGGGAAGTACTTTAAGCACATTAAAGCTCAAGAAGTCTCGAGATGGCTTACTGCTTTCCAAATAAGGAACAGCACTGGTTTTCATCTGAACAAATCCGATTGAAAATGTTGTTACCTAAATCGGAGGATTCCTCAAGGTTTAATGAGAGGGAAGCACTCGAATTAACGTCCTTTTTAAGTGCTATGGTTAGACATGCCGGGAGAGAAAAGATTTTCGTAGAAAGTACATACGCTCAATGACACAGTTAACGGGAGCGGATATGCGGACCCATTTTCTACCCGAATCCACGGGGGTGGACTGAGGCCGGGCGGAAACCTCTGGCACATGTGACAGTCCGTACTAATTATTCGGCCACGCTGACCCCTAAAGGCCAGGATTTTAACCTCAAGAATTAAACGAATGGGCTATTTACAAAAAGCCAGCTTCGTACTGTCATGGGAATAGAGGCAGAGCTGGACCGTTATAAGAACAAATGGGAGAAACCAACTCTCACCCCACATTAGGGTGGGCAGGTAGAAAGCTAGTGAGGGGAAAAAGTGCAGTGCTATTTCCATTACCATACTGCTGGCTTTCCACCTTCCCTCCCAAATGTGGGCTTAGAGTTGGGCTTCACCGTTCGTTCTTATAACGGCCTAGCTCTAGCGTGGTCGGTGGGAAAGGGGGCTGGATTGGGGGAGTGGTTGTTTCCCACGACACTGTAAAGCCCATAGGAGAAATTAAAGAAGAGGTGGAGTGGGTCACCTACGTCCGAAATTTTAATATCATGAAAGTTTACCACGCCAATAACCCTTAAATATTTGATTCGGCGATTTGTACACTTAAAAATTACAACTCGCTAACACACGTGAAAACATTTAAAACATACACGCAAATGCACCCATTAGTTTTATTTTATTTAACCAGGGAATGCTTGATTCCCACCCTCGCTCTCATCCCGACTTGCGCCATAATGATACCTCCCTTTTGCCGGCACCATAGACATGTAACAAAAAGTTATGGATTTTAAAACAAACACGTAACCACCTTGAACCAACGCAACTACGATAAAACAAACAAAAAAAAGTAGAGTAGTATAATGAATAAACTCAGGGTTAACTCGGCACACTCGTGACATGGACAGTAGCCAAAGAGTACACGGAATACAAACACGAACTCTCGCAGTATTGATTTTTCAAGCCCGGGACCGTGGCATGCACAAGCAGATCATTGGGAGCATAAATGCTGCATGAGAAATTACGTTTGTATAAAACTGTTGGCAGGGGCACGAAGAGGCAAGGACATGCTTTCCCCGTTTAAAGGTGGACGTATCTACTGCACTACTCCTGCCCTTTTCGGAAATTGCCCTTTTTGTAAAATCAATGGCCTTTTTGTACAGACATTTGCTGGTGCGGCGGTACCTAATCAGGGCCTAATCTAAAAACTATCAAAACGGCAAAAAATGGTAAAGACAAACAGTAAAAAAAGGTGCCCAGACAACCTGTCCACTTAAACTTATTGTGCCCTTTTATTAAATGAAACGAATAAATAGCCTGCAAAAGTGCACATACAAAAACAAACGACGTTTTGGGGATACATAGCGACCCGTGTTCAAGTGCATTAAAAATCAGCACTCAAGCATCGTTAAGTGCAGGATACACAATAATACACAAAGCAAAGCATCCTTAAAGGCAATAAAACATTAAAATTAAGAGCTTGATTGCTGATTTTTAATGCACTTGAAAACGGGGTGCTGATCCCCGAAGTGTCGTTTGTTTTTGTATGTACAGTTTGCAGTCTTTTTATTCTTGTTAACTAGTTACAGTGCTACTTTCTCTGTAACCCTTTGACTAACAGTTACCCATGCCCTCTTAGAGGTCTCTGCACGCTATTGATTATGAACTGCTGGTGTGGTGTTACGTGCTTTTTGTTGAGTTTCAGTGCACGATAAAGTTGTATCAACCTACACAAATCGCTGTGAATCGTACAAATCTCTCTCAAAAACTCAACTCAATCCCATCAGCAGATTGAAGGAAAAAAAACATTAATAATTCTCGACTCAATCGTGACATACAGCAGTGCCGTGTACCTCTTACACCCAAACCACAACTACACTTTCGAACGTGACAAGTAGCAGAGATATTTTGTCACTGAAGTAAAATCAAGATCTAATCTGGCTAATTGGGCGTGCAATTGCCACTACGACTAATTTTGATAACTAGCAGCATGATGCAGATCATCAAGAAAATGATTTAATACCTTAAGAACCAGCATCCATATTAATGTCTATCACGTTGGGCTGCATATAACTTCACTGTAGCAGAGATGCCTACCAGACCGATGCATGTGTGCATGCCCGCATTAACATGGTTTTTCTTGGACCACCTTATCGTTGTTTTTCTTGGACCAGCATAACCTCCTGGGCCCCACATATGGCTTAAGCGTCCCGTACAGAGGACATCTAAGAGATGGGCAAAAAGTATGTTCCCAGGCGCACCGCGCGCTTCGTGAGGGGTCCCCGGGGACCCCGAGTGAAGTGACCAAGAATAGCCTAGTGATCAGCGTCCTACTCTCCAAACCAAGCGAATACTAGCTCGAATCCCACGGCTGACACAGTACTTAAGAAAAAAGACGTCCTTCGGGTCTCAGGTGGTTATCATTGTTTTTTCTTGGACCAGCTTATCATTGTTTTTCTTGACCCTACTTATCATAGTTTTTCTTGACCCTACTTATCATCGTTTTTCTTGACCCTACTTATCATCGTTTTTTTCTTGGACCAGCATAATTCCTGCACCAAAAATATTCCACACGAGATTCAGCGCTCAAACGGTTACAGGCCATTAATGAAAAGTTGGTAGAACCAAACCATAAAACTGCTGTAAAAATGGATATGAACTTGTACAAGTCTTGAAATGTATCGAGATGATTTACCAACTAGTGGTTACTACGTCCCAGCAAATTGCATGTGACAATGACTATGCTGATAGCGATAGGAAAGTACATATTCAAGGTAGCGGTATAGATGAATCTTGGGTAGAGTCTGGCCTATACAGCCCAGCAACAGTGAAGCAAATTCTAATTGGCAAATACATGAAGCGTACTGTACAGGTCACTAAACAACATTGTAAGCTCTTTTTTACTTATACATACCTCTCGAGCAATTCGTGCAAGAATATCTAGTCACAGAATAATTTGTTTTGGGCAAGTCAAACTCTCAAAGAAACACATCAGAAAGTACTGTTCAATATGAAGTATTTTCAGCTTTCTGTAAAGGATGGCAGCGTTAAACCAGAAAATAGAATCTGAAGAACCAATGTTTTCTTTCTGCCGACGGTACATGCGGACGGTCCAGTACATGCTTCTGTACATGCGTTCTGTGAATACTAGTAACTGGGATTTGGCACCTTTGGATGAATTCATCCCCTACTTTTTTTGCCACCAATTCGCTAGTTTACACCCATCTGTGTACTTTACATGTTGCCAGGGCCCCCACAACGGAGGGGGGGGGGGGCGGTCAGGTGGACCCGCTGTACCCAGGCCCGGCCGGTCAAGGGGCCCGCACGGCCTAAACATCCCCCCGCAATTGTGAGTTTTGATGACTGAGTAATGAACTCGATTAGTGCATATTGTGATTTTTGGATACTCCCACCATGCACCAACTCCAATCCAACGGCAATGACTACAGAGCAGGAGCTGTGTAGTGCAAGCCTTTCAGCTTGTTAGGCAGCTAAGCCTTCAAACGCAAGCAGCCCGGATAATAAATGGATCAACCCGTTAAGCATGATTGTGGCCAACGAATATTACAACGTTGTGTAACATTTTTTACGATTTCAGAAGGGGGAGGGGGTCAGCTGTTGTAGTTAGTCCCAGGCCCTTAACTTTGATGTGGGGGCCCTGCATGTTGCTGAGATGTCTGCACTGAAGACTTCTGATCCCAAGACGGTTTCAGTATAGGTTATCAGCCACCTTTCCGAGGAGTGAGACATAACAACGTCGAGGCCCGCAGGTCCGAGCCATTGTTGTATCTCTCCGAGAAAGTGGCTGATAACGTATTTATCACCCAATTTCACGATCTCGGTCCGACAACAACAATAGTATAGTACGCACACAACAAAGAATGAATCGTACTGCCGTTCTTTTGCTCAAAAACGTCGACAACGCGACAAAGATGTCATTGTTGACAGGATTGTTATTCCTTGCTTAGTGAAGGGTTCTGTGCTTTTGTTTATTGATTGTAACTCGATTCCGAAGTTCCCCATCACCGTTCATACCGCGCAAACTCAACGACGAGCAGCCCCTTCAGACAACCTCTCTTAAATTTTTTTTAGGAGAAGTTGTTCGAAGAGGCTCTTCGGCGTCGAGTTTCCACGTTACTGAATCGTAAATAACCTTTACAGTTCAGTATCATAATGTTTTTGTGCTGCAAGAAAAAAATAAATAACAAAATGAAAGCATTTTTTCTTGCTTAAGTAGAACAAGCCCTTTACGGTGCCGTTTTAAATTTTAATCGAGACTGTAACGTCCTTTTTAACATCTAGAACAAGCGTGTTCTTAAATTTATAAGCAGGCGTGATATCCAGGCGCGATATCCAAGAGCATGCATGATATCCGATATCACTCCTCCATTTGCATCTCAGTCCTAAACCATTGTTGCAATATCGTCGTGTTCCATTGTTAAAGGAGGACCGAGACCGTGAAATTGGGTGATAATGAATTGAAAAGTAGCAGCTGCCCTGTGTATCAGTCTTGACAACATTCTGTTAGTAGGGGTTGACCTTGCCCATGAGCATAGGAACAGAGCCATGAAGGTAGTAGGAGGCATCATTGGTGTATAACACTTATTGCCCAAGCACCGATCAATTAAGTTTTTAAATGGAATGCCCACTAATAGTACACTTGGGATTCATAATTTCAAAATATTCAAGGCTTCTCAATAATCGTGTTATTTGCATGGAAGAAGGACCAACAATCTACAAGCAGGTACACATTTTATTCTTTAGAATAGCTGTTCATCCGATAAAATCGTTGCACCTAGTAAGTAAAGATAACCACAAAATTGCACCATTTCCGTGGAATTGGTATATATATACTCTATATCGTGTGTCTAACTAGGGTCACAAGTGCCTCGGTTCACACGACCCATTCGAATTCTGGCAAGTTCGCTTTTGATGCCGTCAGAATTTATGCTGGTGCACAATGCTGACGCAATGCTCACATCGCATTTGTGCGTACTTCCTTCAGCAAACATTATGTTTACATCCTGCTTGTGCTTAATAAAAGTTTACAGTAAAAAGTTACCTCTACGCCAGTGTTTAAAGAAGCTGTCAGAGTTGAGAGAAGAAATAAAAAAGTGTAAGAAATCCGCAAAATGACAAAACCAGTTTAACAAGTTTTTGGCAGGGTCTTCGTTTTAGGGGGATTAAAGCTACAAGTCACTAAACATTACCATTGCAAAAAAAAAAATCTTAAAATGATGAAATAGTTCTTGGGGCGTTGAAATTCGAGATCTAACCGTATAATGGTTGTAGTCAATACGCGTACACTCAGCTGAACAGGAAGTGTGTCTGAAACTGACGTTTACGAGGAAGAGAAGGGCGAATTCACACATAAGCATGGTTTACATCAAACCGGAAAACTGTTTGTTAAATATTTCCGGATATTCTCGGCTTCGCCTCGTCGACGTCATCTTGACGTAGTTCGAGCGGATTGGCCATGTTCGGGATATCGCCCATCGGATCATAAATCCCATACATTTCGCCACGGGTACTATATAACTAATTTATCGTACGGTCCCTAACTTTCTAAATTAAAAACAAAATTTGAGGCGATAAATCCCATACAGTTCGTCAGGGGTATTACTTACGGGTGAACGTTCACGGGTACATTTATTTTTATTTGTTAACCTAATACATTAATGATACATTAATGATTGGAAACTACGGGTTTTCTATTGGGAACCATTTCTTGGAAGGCAAACCCTGTTTCAAAAGGAAGTAAAAGTCAGAGGATGCAAACAGACTAGACCGAATACAGAAATTCTTCCTAGATAGGTAACTGGTCTTTTTCACACCTTCCCCACTTACTGCCCTCCCCATGCCAAAACACTCCTTTCAATTTTTTATCCCCCCCAACACAAAACTTGATGAGCATTCCCACTAAGTTTTCGGTCGTTTGAATTGGTGATATCAAAACTCCAAGCTCTTTCGCTAATGTGATGCTATCGAGCAATATCCTGTCCTTTTTCGATTGAGAAAACTTAAATTTGTGGTTGAAGGGTACATGCAAATAAAACCACAATGCAAACAAGGTCACAATTTTAATTTTCAACCGGTTAACTTCCGGTCTTGGTCACAATAAAAATGATTAAAGATAATAAAAACATCAAAAGGGTGCTGCAGCAACAGGAGCAGCCGCTCTGAGTCCACCATTTTGAAAGTGAAATTTGCCGGTCAGGAGGCCCCATTTTACTTGTGTCCTTTTTCTTTAATCCCAACAGATAATTTATCCCCGCAAAACCCCACCAGAACAAGAACCACTGTCAAAGCAGGTTCCTACCACATTCGTCTTCCACTACGTTAACACGGAATCAATGAGATTCTTCCTACTCCATACATGACTCAAGTAATAATAAAGACAGGAATAGAATGGCTGAAAGACAAATAAAAAAAAAAAATCATGTCAAAGTTAAACTCGCTTGCATTACATATTTTATCGGTGACTACTGTGTACCTTGGAATCAATGAGATTCGCCCTATTCCATAAGCTACACCTTACATACCACTCTTAATAAAGACAGATTAGAATGGCAGAGAGAAAAAAAAACATATCAAAGCCAAATTCATTTGCATGACGTATTTTATCGGTGACAGCTTGTACCTTGAACAATGTTTGGGCGGAGGAGAGCAGGGTTACCACGACATTTTTTGAAAAAAAAAGCAACCGTCCAAAGAAAAAAGCATTTGGGGCAGGGGATCTAGGTTTTCTCCTACTGGCTGAATTTTAAAATTAGGACTTTATAAAACCATCAAATTTGTATAAATTGTACCAGGGCGACTGGAGTTCACACGATAGAGGTGCTGGCTGGATTTCCTGACGATGTTTTCACCAAACCTTTTGTGCGCCCTCTCCTTCCAAGTAGGGGGTCTGGGAGACCACTGTGAGCTCCCCCATGGAGGTCCAGGGCAAGCTCCGGAAGCTAACACATTTAAGCCCATTTTGAGACTATTTCTGGCCTCTGGCACGCACTTCCCGCACTTGAAAATTGAAATAAACAAATATTTCAAAAATAGCACCTCCGAAGGAGGTTTCCGTTAAATTTGGAAACTCCCAGCATGCGCCACAACGTGATTCCACAGAAACAATTTGAAAAATTGAAAATAAAATGCCTTAAAAACCTATAAAAAAAAAGCGTTTTCGTCGGAAATAAAAATAAAAGCAACAACAAAAAAACCATAAAAGAGAGCACGTGGCAACCTTGAGGGGAAGGTAGTCCCAGCCATTAAAATAAATAATGGGAAAAAAACTGTACTAAAAAATGTTTTGACTATCAAGCTTTATTCAACGATGGAGAAAAGAAGGCAAATTTTGCTTTCAGTAAGTTTTCATCACTATCCTCAAAGAGCGGAAATGGTTATCGGTGATTCAGCTGAATGACTGTTAGTCTCTTCCATCTGGAAATGAGGACTGATACTGGAACGCTTTAAATCGTCACTGAACTAACAAATCACCAATTAAAATGCAAGACAACAGCAATCCGAGATCTGCTATTAGTGGCCGCAACGACTGAAATTTCTGTTTCAAAAACACAAGCGTCATATCTTCATGATGCCAGCCCCATTAACTACCAACTACCACCGAAAACGTCTCGGAGGGTGGGAGGGGGGAAGGGGGTTGGCTCTCAACCGCAAAACTATTATTTAGCAACCTTATTTTCAATTTTTATAGTTCATTTATGAGACTAAGCAACAGGGCACAGCTACTAAGCACTTTAGCTGAAATTATAAATATACCCCAAAATAAAATTTGTTAAGTATTCCCGCAAAGATTTTCGGCCGTGTTAAGTCGTGATATCAAACACCAAGCTCTTTCGCCAAGCTAATCCCAACAAGTAATAATTCGAAGGTTAAATGAAATATATGAAAACAGTGCTTACTGCGCAACT
>JAHWFP010156001.1:0-11365 GCA_023313725.1 Lithobius niger
GTGAAGAGCCAGTTGCCAGGCGAAGGCCTGTGACTGGCTCTTGGTCCAACGAATGCAGCCACCCGGAAATACGCCGAACGTATTAAAGGGGAATTAGTTTCGCGCCAGAGGTCAGATTGAATCCAAAGCTCGGAGTGAGAGGTTGACCTCCTATGCTCGAATCCCAATTCGGACAAAAGCTCCGGCCTCCCGCCGTAAAAAAAAGCCGGCCAAACAGACAAGCCGGCCAAACAGACGTTCATTGCGGGTAATACCCCCTTGTGTTTACTCTCTCCTTACGAAGCAGTGTTACATCTATTTTTGCCAAGAGTGCTGCAAACGAATTCAGATCGTCGTTACAAAATTTCTTTTTTCGAAACGGCGTGCTGAATAGGTTTGTAGCACTCTTGGCATTTTATATCATAATCCTTGACGTGTGCTTTACGTAGTCTAGCCTTTAAGTTACCACTAAGAAAGGTTGAACAGAAATTTAGCTGGAAACTGTATAGACAGGGTCCGCCCCTATAGTGTAGCGGTTACAGCGCCCGGGCTAGTACTCTTGAATCCCTGGGTTCGAGTCCCAGCCGGCCGTTGTCGTTTTTTCTTTCTCAAATTGGTGTATCGTATTTTCTCTTTCGGCCAGTTTTTAATGCAGACTGTTTGCGTCATCAGTCGTTAGCTGGTATATTCCAAATAAAATAATAGAACAGTATGTACTTACCAAAGGCTACAGAAAATAACGCAACACACGACAATGCTGTTAGAAACTTCGCCATTGCAGAATACTACAGATGCGATAAGTTAGGCGTGCAAGCAAACTGTAAGTGAAGTTGGCAGCAAGTACCTTTCAGATAAACATAATGATATCGCTAGATTGACGTCATGTTGTTTGCAAAGCACATCATTCTCGTGTCAGTTCTTTGACAAAATAATGTTATCAATGGAATGATAACAAGACAATGTTTGACTATGGTAATCTGATTGTATACCAGGACGGCTATTAGATTGGCTTGATTGGTTATAAATAAGAACAGATTAGTCGACATCTTTTATGGTACTTAACTGCACCAGAATACGTTAAAAAAAAAGTTCGGGGAATATTTTTGGTGTAAGCATAAAGAGTTGTAAATGAACCCCCGTGTTTTATGATAAGCACATTTTATGTTTTCAACACTGTAAAAATACTTATGTTTTGAAAGGTTTCTTCATAACCAATTTTATTTGCGCAAGGTTGTTTTAGTTTTTTTTTTAGCTAAAACGTCTGAAATAGTTTTCTAGGTCTCTAAAACATGTTTATTTTAAAACACGGGTTTTTACAGTTTAATAACCTCTTAAAATGCAATTTTAAAAGTAAAACAAGGATGTATTTTTTCAATTATTTATTTATTTATTTGCATATAGTATTACAGTCAGGTGTACCTTCGGTCCAACCAACTCGTGATCTCATTAATAGATAGCATTACAGGTAGGTGTACCTTCTGTCTAGCCAATTCTTGATCTCATTAATAGATAGCATTACAGTCAGATGTACCTTCTGTCCAGCCAATTATTAGTCTCATTAATTGATAGCATTACAGTCAGGTGTACCTTCTCTCCAGCTAATTATTAATCTCATTAATAGATAACATTACAGTCAGGTGTACCTTCTCTCCAGCCAATTCTTGAACTCATTAATAGATAGCTTTACAGTCAGGTGTACATTCTCTCCAGCCAATTCTTGATCTCATTAATAGATAGCATTACAGTCAGGTGTACCTTCTGCCCAGCCAATTCTTGATCTCATTAATAAAAATCTCTACGACCTGGAGGCCCGTCAGAATGCAAACTCCAAGGAACAAACCAAGATTCCCTCCAATTTCTGACACAAGAACATCTAAGGAGAAGGAGGGAGATTCCATCACCACTTCCACCGTGTTATCTTGCAGCAGGACTTTGACCCAGGTGAAATTTTTCGGCATTACTACGTTTTGCGTCACAGAGTACAAGTTTTCGATGCATTTCCTTGGGCAGTGTTGGCATAAGTCACCCTTTTCCCACAGCCTGTACACTTCTCTTGTCACGAAGGTTGTGAGATTCGCTTCGCTTGGAGTCTTACACGCAGGAAGATTGCTTGTCTTCATGTATGGCAGCCTTAAAGAAATGAATACAATCAAACACGTTTGTGAGTGTTTAAATTTTGTTCGTTAAAGTGTTTGTCGCACGGTCCCTAACTTTCACAACGCTGAAACGATCAGTGATATATCCCATATCACCACACTTTACAGTGCATGATTTTCATATCGCCTCACGAAAGTGTAGTGAAATGGATGCCAAGCACATTGAAGTGGGGCGATGTCTCATGACGTGAACGACGTAATTTTTCTATGATGAAGTTTCCATGATGTGGAATTCGATAATAGACATTAGTCCAATGAATTAAAAAAAAGTTTTTCCTACACTTTTTTTTAAAGTAAAACCCACCCTCTAGACACAAAAGACCGTCCGCTCAAGTGGTATCGGCCGCAAACCTGACTGCATCAATACAAAATTAATATGCAAAATTCAAAAACTCAGCTGTGAAGGCAAACTTTAAATTTACCCCAACAATTTTGTTTTTCATTTCGAAAGTTACCAGATCGTGAGATAAATTAGTTACACTACTTGGAACGAACTGTTTCGAATTTATGAGCCGATGGGCGATATCCCTTACATAGTCAATCCGCTCGAACTACATCTCGATGGCATCTTGGCCTTCAGAGGTGGTAAAACTATTACTTAAAGTTGTGCACTTGCATTGGAGTTACTGCCATAATATGACGCCGACACATTCATCCTCATGTTAGGTAACATTTCATCTAAGAATCCAATGGACTTTGTGTGTCTTACCGGCAAGTGACGTTTTCACCAATGGCCCCTTCCAGACACTTCCAGTGGCAGTCCTGAACTTCCGTTCCATGGCGACAAGGCTGGGTAGGTGTGTCATGTCGACGGTACTGTAAATAAATACATATATATTTACATATTATGTATATTTACAAAAATAGGATGTAATCCGGAGTGATAAAGGTTCCGATGGAATAAGGAGTAACAAGCTCTGCTTCATTATGGATCATGTGATTATCTCGATTATATCTAGCATAACAAACATCAAGAATTGAGAAATGGCGACACGCTAACCAAAATCAGTCTCCTCATATCGACATACCAACTCAGCTATCCTCACGTGTAAACCATCAATTATAAAATGTCCTTTTACTAGGTGGTAACCTTTCTAAGGATGTTAAGCCATTGAACCCATCACGCACTCGTCGGTAGTGTCCATTATCCAGATTGCAGAGTGCACCCATGCACCCATCGCGCACTTTGTCAGTAGCTTCCGTTATCCGGATTGTGGCACGCACTCACGCACCCATCGCGTACCCACTCCGGATTTCAGCTTGCACCCATGCACTCATCGCGTACACACCATGCTTTCATTTCTCGGATTGCAGCCCGCACCCATTGCATACCCTCCAGTAGCTTCCATTATCCACAGTGCAGCGTGTACCCACGCACCCATCGCATACCCGTCGGTAGCTTCCGTTACTTGGATTGCAGTGCTGACCCAAGCACCCCTGTTGGTAGCTTTCATTATCTGGATTGCAGAAGGCTTGTGAGCTCTTTCTCAAGGCACATTGCTGTCTCTGGTAATTTTGTGATGTTGGTAGTCATCACTCGCTTCCAGTATTAATACTGTAGAAGATTGATGCATTTTTCGTAATACAATAACTATCCGAGTGGGTCTCAGTTCTCCATGCAATGGTTTAGAACCTTAACACTGGCCTTTACTCCTCACTTTTAGGAACTTTATGTTCTTCTGATGTAGTGCTACTGTTACCTGTGTTGTCTATTACTTAAATGCAAAAAAAAAAATCCTTACTGCATTACTGAAACTGAAACAGCGAGATTATACCGAGGTTTTATATTCTAACAACCTCTACCCTACACGAAGTTATTGCCACCTCTGACACTAAGTTCTGGGCACTAATGCGTAAAGATTTCACTAACCAATCGGGAATTTCTACGGGAAATTATACCGTTACATTTTTAGTAATTTATCTTGTAAAAGGATACGAATTTTAAAGAAAAATAGGATTTTATTGAATGCTGAGTTCCTTTCGAGCAAACATCGTTGGCATTAGAATGAAAAGGTCATTGTGTCGATGGGCATCAGGGCTTTGTTGTTGGCGATGTTCTTGATGCTAGAGTGTCGTTGTTATAAGAAACCCTGGTCCACACGTGGGAACTCTTTCGGAAGCTGTAGCCTGATTCAGCAGCAACTCTTTGGAAGTATGCCCCTCCTATTGTAGCCTAGCCTAGAACATCCTGAACCACTTACGGTGGGGACATCCAGTTGAGATCTAACCTATCCCCGGATTAGCTTAGCCGTGGATCTAACTAACCCTCGACCTGGGAGTTAGTGGACTGGAGAAAAAAGTTGGTGATATCCATGTTGGACTAAGTTGGGGTTTTGTTAGCTCATTACTCCTTAGACCTCGAACTACAGGCTAAATTAGCCCTAAATATACGTGTGTTAAAATGTTGTTAAAGCTCAAGAATAACGCTAATCCTGGATGGATATCACGGCTTTTTACATCTTGGGGCTAACTACTCAGTATTAGTGAGTCCTCGACCTTCAGGCTAAATTTTCCTTAGCCCTCAACTTATTTCGTGATGGATATCACCATTTTCCCGTATAACCGAGCTTAACCCAAGGATTAAGTTTAAGCCTCAACTGGATATCCCCACCGTTAAGATCTACGTAGGACTAACGTCCTGGCACATTGGATAAACATTAACTGTGGGGTTATCCAGTTGAGGTTTAAACTTAATCCTTGGATTAAGCTCAGTAATGAGGGAAAATGGTGATATCCATCACGAAATAAGTTGAGGGCTAAGGAAAATTTAGCCTGTAGGTCGAGGACTAACTTAATACTGAGTAGTTAGCCCCGAGATGTAAAAAAGCGGTGATATCCATCCAAGATTAGCGTTATTCCTGAGCTTTAACAACATTTTAACATAAGTATATCGAGGGCTAATTTAGCCTAAAGGTCGAGGGCTAAGGATAAAGAGTTAACAAAACCCCAACTTAGTCCAACATTGATATCACCAACTTTTTTCTCCAGTCCACTAACTCCCAGGTTGAGGGTTAGTTAGATCCGGGGCTAAGCTACTCCGGAGCTAGTTTAGACCACAACGGGATATCACCACCGTGAGTGCTACATCACATCATTCCTGGCTTTTTTCCTGCCAAGGCCTGGCTCAGCTCGGGGTGCACCCCCCCCCCCCCCAAAAAAAAAGTCCATTTACACACGACACCATACAGTAGCATAGCAAATTAACAAGAATAAGGTGGGGGGGACCCTTAATCTTGATTTTTAAAGAGTTTGACACATTAATTATTCATGAACGGTGAGAAGCATATGAACAAATTTGCAAACCTGTTTAATCTGAAAAGTGATGGCAGTCTCAAAATTTGGGTGCACCATTTGCCCACTTTCCAAGTAAATTTTGTGGCGGGGTTGGTCCGATTGCTCGTGAAGTAAAATCTACATGAGAAAAATAAAATTCAAACTGTGTCAGTCAGAGCATTAAAATGGTTTTCTAATTTACGTTTGCTGAAATTCCTAATTACAAGTCTCTTAAAATGTAACTATGGAGCATTTGTTATACGTACGTACGTACGTATGAGTGGGTGTACCGTAACACACACTTTTCCGGTACATTTGTTTACACCACACGGACAATTAGGTTGAAAGTATCACAAACAAAAAGCAAGGTTTCAGCTAAACTGTAAAACGGTTTGTTACAGGCTAAAGTTTGACCAAACTAAACAATTAATAAAAAATAAAAATTTTAAATTAAAAAAATATTTAAATTTTAAATTTAAAAAAAATGTTGTAAATTGAGTCGGTAAATGATTCGGGGAAATGCTTAAATTGAATTGCGAAACAGACTGATAACCATTTTTGGAAAATGACAGCACAATAATATTCATACTTTAATTGTACTATAGTGTCCGCGGCCTATCTTGAGTTCGCCCCAAAACGAACACAGATAATCGATTGTATAATTTTGGTAGCAGAGTGCCTTGTTGATATCCTAGATGGTTACAAAAACAATGGCGGCCGTCGATTAAAGCCGCTCCCTCCAGGAAGACGTAGCCGCTCATAAAATACCTGAAGGACTCAAGATACGCTGCGCACACAATAAGTTCTTGAGGGATTTTTTTAATTAGGCTTCTTCACTTACTCATTTGGAGATAATTTTGACTCGGATTGGTTTATCTGTCTGCTTTAGCCACAAATGTGTACAGTTCTAAATTTATTCCACTTGGGTCCAAATTTTCGGACTGTCACTGAACAGTAAATGCTCTCCCTTTTGGTTGAGGCAGTACCAAAAATTCCGAAAATTCGGAATCACTTAGAATAAATTTCCAGTTCTAATGCACTGAGATTAACCAATTAGAGTTAAAAATTATCCTGGAATAAGTAAGTTAGAAGCCTAACCAACTAACGCCCACATGGAAATATAAAAATGTGAATAGATGTTACAATAATAGAATTTGGTAACTATAAGCACAAAGGTCCCTTAATGTTCAATGTGAAATTGTGGCACTGTAAATAATTCAAAATGATATACTGTGATAATGCTGTGATAACAAGAAGTTAAAGTAAAATGGTGGCAGAATTGGCGGCAAACTGGACGACGCGTCGCATTTCTAACTTTAAGCCTCTTATACATACAGGAAGCCATTCCAGCTTCTCGCAGCGAGACAGCGAAGGCCTAAACGTGCCCTTAGTGCCTTAACGAATTAAACAAACATTTACCATGCATGTCCAATATATGGTCGAATCCGGGTAGTTAAGGTAGTTTTTAACGAATACTTCATAACCATTGTATGAGCCATCATAATGAATTTCTTTGGCTGAAATAAAAGAAACAATCTTAATGAAATAACGTTATTACATATGACATATTTGGCATTAGATGGCGGGACTCGCCGTACAAAAATTCACCAATGCGATGTGCTTGGCCAATTCCCGAACAGAACTGAAACAAATTCAATAGACCACTCGCGGCGGCCATTTTGTCTAACCCAAATATTGTTGTGGTCGGGCCGGCTAGTTTACTGGCTATAGAGCAGTGACATTAACCGCCATATTGGCACCAGTATGGGTTTTGGAGGCCATAACTACAAGGTGCACTATATATAAGAATGGAGGGAAAAACAACGGAAGAGCGGATTTGTTAGGCTTAAAATAACGTTGTTTTCTCCAAAAACAAAACTCGCTCGTTTTAGGTCTAAGAAATCACTCTTCACAGCATCGGCTTCAGTATGACGCCCTTCTGTTTCTCTCTGCAGTGCCCCTTGCAGCTAACCCATTAAGGCTCCAGCATAGAGTTATATACAATAATACTACGTCGTGTCACTGCTCTATAGCATAGATTAGAAAGTTAACTAGATATAGCATCCTACACTTCTTTTCGTTCTACGCTGGGCCCTAACGGTAGTTACGGCTATTAATACCTCTTATGATGCTTTTGCTTTCAAAGCAGCCCGAAGGCGAAGCATTATCGCAGGGTTTAGGCCGGATTTACGCAACGACAATTTTCTTGCCTACTAGTTTTTACTTGGTTAAACCACGCTGGCTGCTTCTACGCTGGCTGCTAAATACGCTGGCTGCTTCTCGCCATTATCGGAGCATGTGTCTTTTAAGTTGTCTATACGTGGTAACCATGGCAACAACGTGGACGCAAATCTCATCCTCGTGCCTCGCGACACGACGTTCGATGCGTGCAACATGACAGCGTCGATTTACGACAACTAGAAAACAATTTTTACTGCAGTACAGGACGACGGACAGATTTCTGAATGCCGGCATTCGATAGTTTGTCTTCGATGCCCCCATGTTGGATTTTAAATTCTCGCTGCGAGTAGCTATTTATTCTACGGTCGTTTGATCACGGCCAGAAGCTGTTTTTTTACAGCGAGAATAGCAAATTTTGGAAATAGCGTGAAATGGCAACAATGTTGTAGAAATGTTTAAAATGACTGTTGCACTTTGTTCTTTATCCGTGTTGTTATTCATAATGCATTTGATTTGTTGTATATTACCGCATTCATTTAATAAAAACGGGAAATTAATCGTAAATAAATAATGGTTGCCTAGCAAATAGCGTTCGGCGAGCAAGAAGGTCTCGTTGCGTAAACGCGCCCTTAGTAGCAACAACTAACGCTAGGGACCCGCGTAGCTCGGGAATAAGTAAAATGCTATTTCGAGATGGTAAAACTGGATCGGAGACTGAAGACTTTGTATTATCTATCTACCCCATTGTAAATTATAATCGTTTATCAATAATTTACCGCCGCTTGGAGTTTCTGAAACGAAATGTTGTAAAAATCAAAGAGATTTAAACTGGTAGAATGCCGAATCAAAATTGTAAGATACATGCTTAAAACATTGTAAAGTGTGATTGTAAAATAACAAAACCAGCCTGACAAATTCCAAGGCGGTAACGCTGCACAGTTGTTTCCGCACGCACGGACCTGCATCTTACGGAGTTTAATTACGGAGGCGCGTTTTTTAATATTTTTACAGATAAATTTTATAACGCATCTTTTCATTTCTTAACGGATCTCTGCCACAATTAAAAATCAATAAATTCTTCTCAAAGTGATAAAACACAATTAACGTAATTCAAGTAGAATTTCCTAAAAATGCAAATCAGAGAGCAAAGCCATGTTATGAAGTTAAGAAACTTAATCTATGTTCCACTTACTAAAAGTATGAGTGGTACACATTCCGAAATACGTTTCCAGATCTTCCATGTGAATAGGGTTATCGCAGTTTTTTCTATTTTCAAATTCACACTGAAAAAGAAGAGTCAGAGTGAATACCTTAATTTTTAAATACCAAGTGTGGGTTAGAATTAGCAGTTCCGGACTGGAGGAACTTCCTGTGAGAGTTTGTTTTCTTTCCGCAAAACGAGCACCTGGTAACTCAAGTGATAGACCACATCTTTCTCGACCATACCTTGCTTGACTTACACTAAAAAGGCCACACCTTGCTCGACCACATTTTGTTGATTGCACTAAAAACACCACACTTTGTTCGACTACACCTTGCTTAACTTACACTAAAAAGACCAAACCTTGCTTGACTTACACTAAAAAGACCACACTTTGCTCGACCACATCTTGCTTGACTTACACTAAAAAGACTACACCTTGCTTAACTTACACTGAAAAGACCACACCTTGCCCGACCACATCCTGCTTGACTTACACAAAAAAGACCACACCTTGCTTGACTTACACGAAAAAGACCACACCTTTACTTAACTTACACTAAAAAGACCACACCTTGCTTGACTTACACTAGAAAGACCACACCTTGCTCGACTTACAATAAAAAGATTTTATATAATTCCACACAGTAATTGTACAAAATAAAAGCTTTACTCGTCACTGAATGATCACCAACAAACAAACCACAGACCTATTCATTATACATCACTCAGAGAAAGCGGTTTGCTATCATTCTCGTATACGCCCACATTGGGGCAATGATGTCACATTCGTAGATCGTCGGACTTTCGCGGAAACACGAACACTTCTCGTCAGAATTTGAGCTTTTATGTTTAATTTCTTTTGTGGGTAGGAAAAACACGAGGTTTACGCCTACTTAATACCTTCACTTGAAAACGGTTCCGATCTATAGGAACCGAAACGTGTGATTTCGTCTTTCTCCTGCTCGTCTGGACGGCTATGCTCTGTTGTATTTAATTAATATAAGCATAAAACGTCAGACAATCTTAGCCAACCTATTTCAAATAAGTGTCAGTACTTACCAGACCATGAACACTTAATTCGTCAATGCGTGATGCATGCCAAAGGAACTCTGGGGTGACGTTGTTCAGCTGAAGCAAATCCATACTACTCACCATCATCTGCAAATCGTTTGAGTTCGCGTAGCTCAAGTTGAATTCGGACGCGTACCTCTCTCTCAGTTTGTGCACAGCGATTTTGTATTTCATAGGGTAAAAGGGGCACACAGTAACAGACGGAAACTGAATCGTCGTATTTCGAACTACATCAACCTCTATTTTGACGGGGATTTTCAAGTACGCCCTCACCCTCGCCGTGATCTGTATAACGCACACGACGAAGCAAGCTGTAATGGCCGCAGTCCACAAAACTTTGCCTTTCCAAGAATAATCACCGGAGAAAAGTTTGCCAAAACCTGGAATGCTGACGTCAGCTGCTGATCGAGGTCGCGTCGGATCCATCGGAAATAATTTAGTTGCTGAAAAAGGACAAAAAAAATGTATGAGTCTAAATTAATGCTGACGGAATATAGGTGGGAGGGAAGGGTCAATACAGGTCTCTCGCGTTCATAGATCCAATTTTTTTTTTGTTTCTACATTCGGTCCCATCTGAAAAATGTCTCAGAAATCATCACCACCATCCCTAAACGAACCATACCGGCTCTAAAGCATTGGAGGGCTTTTCCAATGACACGTCTGTTGACGCGCCATTAAGCCTCAATCCTCCCCCTCCAACGACCATGATTCAGTTCCCACACTCATGCCCACTTGTCAATAGAGCAGTGACACGATGTAGTGTTATTGTATATAACTCTATGCTGGAGCCTTAATGGGTTAGCTGCAAGGGGCACTGCAGAGAGAAACTGAAGGGCGTCATACTGAAGCCGATGCTGTGAAGAGTGATTTCTTAGACCTAAAACGCGCAACTGTTGTTGTTGCAGAAAACAACGTTATTTTAAGCCTAAGAAATCCGCTCTTCCGTTGTTTTTCCCTCCATTTTTATGCAGTGCAGCTTGTAGTTATCCCCTCCAAAACCCATACTGGTGCCAATATGGCGGCAAATGTCATTGCTCTATAGTGTGTCTTTGATTATGCCCTATGCTCTACGTTTGGAGGGGCACTCACTGCTTACTGCACTGACTTTATTGAATCTGGGAAGTGATCAGAGACTCTAATAGTGTCAAGTTACTACAGTAGCCTAGTACATTGCAGGTCGCATCCAAAGATGCGAGTTCAAATCCCGAACTCAGTAGGACTTGAGAATAATTTTTTTCTTGCTGCTTAGCCGATAACCTGCTGGCTCCACTGATCTCTACGTTTGTTTCCAGTTTGTTCTATGTCAATCCAGTGGCGGATTTAGGTGGAATAAAATAAAAATATAAAACAAAAAATTAGCGAGGAGAAAAAAAAATTGCTAAACACATTTCTACATTTACTTTGAAAATTATTTGTTTACTTACCCATGAATCACACAAAAAACAATCATGGAGAAATTTTTCACCTGTTGCCCTAATTTGGAAAGGGGGGGGGGGGGGGG
>JAHWFP010156003.1:1786-30864 GCA_023313725.1 Lithobius niger
GGGGGGGGGGGATGGAGGGCCGAAGGTGGCCCTCTCTTGGGTACGAGACTGAAGCAATTTATTGAGACTCAGTGGGAAACAATGGAGACGAGACACACCCTGTTCTTTGGCCACCTACGGCCTGAGAGAAAGGTGATAACCTCAACAGGACCTTGCTTACAGGACCTTGCTTGTAATGTGGCGATTGCCTGATTCTTTTCAGTTTAGCTTTGTGCCAAGCTATCAGAGTCTCTCGGTTGATAAGGCTGGCCGGGTATTGCAAAAGTAAGTACTTGGTTTTGGCCTTAGCCATTTTTTTTTTTTTTTTGGCAATGGTGTAGTCAAACGACAGTTCAATAATTCTACACAGTTCAATGGTAAGGGTGGCACGAAGCTGGTGGAGAGCGTGGCAGGAGGAGGCGCTGCTGGAATGGCAGGGCTTCTGGTACGGCTCAAAGTGGTGATCTTACGACTCCTGTGTAGCTGAAGGTCAGGAAAAGTCTTCTCCCCTTCATTTTCGGTCGTGAACTGGATGACAGGGTGCCATGAGTTCAAGTTTTGGAGGATGGTGGCCCGCTAGCGAAATTGAAGTGTGACAAAGACATCATCGATATAGTGGTCTTTGCCATGTCCCAATCTCGCAACTGGGCCACCATTATCATGGAAGCATATAGGATTATCCAAGTGAGCATGACGGGAGGCATCGTCAGAATCATAATGAGACCGAGAAGGAAGCTTCAATTGCCACCCAACTTATCGTAGAATTCCTGCCGTTGCTTCTTTGGATTTCTTCAACGTATGAGTTCTTAATATTATCATGGGATCTAGGGTGTTTGTGTGCCTGGTCGGATAAAGCTTTCGCTATTGCATCCGTTCCATCCTGTGTTTCGCTTTCGTGTGTAATAGCTTTCGTTTTTGCATGCATTTTGTCTTTTGCAACGGGCGTTCTTTTCGCTTTCGACTCTGGTTTCGTCGATGGTCTTGTCTTCTTTAAGTGTTTCACTTTTGCTTCAGAATAGAGTACTTTCGCTTTTGCAAATGAGGCTTTCGCAAGGCTCCAAGCAAGCCAGGCTCGAAGAGTGAGCCGATTGACACATGCGACTATTGATGCTAGTAGAACGGCAGGGCGAAGGTTTCTCCGAGGTTCACTGACGGGCCTGCGGGAAGAAGAGTGATTTCATTTTGGGGTGCAAAGGGTGACATCGGTCGAAGGACAGTCGACCCATCTCCGAATGTAGTTAAAGCTGCCTTCAGGAGTGGTTGCAACAAACCAGTAGTCCGTAGAACTTGGAGGCTTGTCATGGACAGCTCAAGACGAAACAGGCACACGGTTAGTATGAGCTCGTTCAAAAAGCTCGCTGATTATGGCTTTGGATAACATGCCATATGTAGTCAACAAGGTGCGAGGAGAAGTGACCAAGGCCGAAGTGATAGTTCTGCAGCAGTAGCTGACCGTGAGGTCTAGAGTCTCAAACTTTATACAGGAACGAGGTTTCCTTGGCTTTTAAGATTTAAGCTTCTTCACCCAATTGGATTTAAGTTTTGACTTCAACTTAAGAGTAGTCCGCTTCGCAGTGGCAATTTCCTGGCACACGGTCTCTTGAATGGCAATTGATGAGACAGATTGTTGAGCCAAGGTATTGAAATAGTTGTGGACAGGTTCCAAATTCTCGGTGACGGAAAGAAGCTGATCTTGCGATAAATTGACTTGAGTGAACAGAAAATCATGAAGACCTATAAAAGTATCTTCTTTGGATGTGGATGGACGTCCACAGGATGAAGCAGCCACAAAGGACAGGCTGTCAAGGCCAGAAGACAGGATTCCGGATGAGTGTGGTATGCCGATTATTCCGAGAGAAACATGAGGAATGACGACAACCAAATCCAAAGGCGGTTTGGCGCCCCAATCTTCCTTAGAGACTTGAGAAGTAAATCATCTAGGCGGATCTCGACGAGAAGGACGAGAGCAGACGATGAATGAGGGGGCAGAATGCCCAGAGAAGCATGCGAGCTAGGGCCAACCGACGGCGAGGGGCTCTTCCTAAGCGGCTTGCAGCCACGTTCTTTAGCCATTGATGAACGATGAGCAGAGCTTTCGTTTTCGCAATCTTCTAAAAACAATACGATACGGAGAAGAAAACCATGTCCGAATTGAACGAGGTCCAGAGAATAAAAGATGGTAATTATGCGACCTGAGCGCTATTTAGTATGGAAGAGAGTGTGTGCGTGTACACTTTGGGGTTAGCGAGCTGGGAGGTGATTAGTTTAAAATACTGGAAGGAAAAAGCATTTCAGAATTAAAATGATAAAATTAACAGGTAGCGTATATTTTCATAGCAATAAAAAGAACATTATCGAAGCCTTTTAACCCTTTAAGGACGGATGTGTCCAAATGATCCCGCTGTGTAATCATTGTTTACAGCTCTTCTACACATCAAATCGAAAACTTCCAACCAATTTCAGTAAAACTACAAATGGGATAAGAAGGCCAGATCATTAAGGAAAAAAATGACACAGGTTTCATTCCCTTACTGCTAGTGATTCAGTCATACCTTCACTGTCTGATACTTGATGCCATACACGAGGGGATTCAATCTCATTCTGACGTACAAATAGGTGTAACTCAACCACTGTATTGCTTCTTCAATGTTTGATACAGTGCCAAGAACAATCTGAAAAAAAAAAACTATGATTATCAACATCAACAAAAGAACCAACAGTTCATCAGTGTCAATTTAGAGACTACTGTTTTGCATGTTTTCAGCAAAAAAAAATTAAACACAGCTTACAACAAAATCCAGTATACTCAAGTTTGTCTCTGTGACACGATACGCAGTGCCGCGTCACTTTGTAGTATGAGGTTGCACTATTTCAGATTTTAATTCGACATCGTTTGTTAATGAAGCGTTTTAATGTTTGGACGTTGCCTGTACATGACGCAACTGGTGGATTGTTACTTTGAAACTCGCATGTTCTTGTGAATGTATGCTAGGCATTGTTGGTCGACTTAGCAACAAATTGTTGTCAGTTTTGATAGCTGTCAGAGACGGGAAAACGGTGAAGCTAGTATAAGCTTGTTAGCCGGCCTTGTTTTGGTCCCAGTTTGAGCAAAGATTAATGCACTAATTTAGTTGTCATGAAGGACTAAATTAGCTACGGAATAGTCGAGCCATGTAGCAGTTTAGCTTGAGAGCAGCTGATGTATTTTTTAGTATTTTTACACTTGTGACAGTGTTGTCACAAAATAAGCCAGCAATAAATAAAAGTTTGCCGTCAATTTAGTTCTCTAGTCCTTCAACTGTTTTTTGTAGCGAAATTTTCTCAACTGCAGTTGTAACATTACCCTAACATGTCAACAGTTCACGTCCTCTGGGGTTACGTTAACATCTTTTGTAAATCTCTGGTCCACATCATGCGGTTCGTCCACGACATCTAAATGAAGTTTTGCTGGCAAAGACTCCAAACTGAGCAGAAGTCATCAGATGGTAGCCAGAATGTCATTTTGCCATTCTGACCCAGATTGGTAGAGACGCAAGCCGCAGATTCAACTGCATACATATAGCCTTTTGCAGACATTGGTATTTACTTAATTTGGAACGAATTATCAAATTTGTGCACCCATTATAATTTTTCAAATAACTTAAAAAAAATTTGCAATAAACAAAGAAACACAATGGAGGCAATAACACTATGAATAGCTAAAGACCATACATGAGCAGCACTACTGAAGAAAAAAATCAGCATGTCCCAACTTGGAGAACTGAACCTGGAGCGTCTCCGTTTTTGAAAGTGATAGTTTTTTGTAAGTTTGAACATTAAACTGAACCCGGGTCTTTAGAATGAGCCTACAATGCACTAGACCTACTATGCCAACTCAAAACTATCAAGATTGCTGATAATTTGTCACATGAATTAAACTCCGTATATGACAAATGGTCTCCCGGGTATGCTTCAACTAAACCCTGAACAAGCATTCATGGGCTACAGCAAGGTTAAGAAACAAAATTAGATATTAACTGTACACAATCCAATCTGATATTTGCAGTATCGATTCGGCTAACTTTATTATTATTTAAGGTACTAAAAAGTAGGATCTGAAGAAGAAGAAATTTTTTTTTAAATTGCTTTTATCGTGTCCGGAAAATTGCCTCCCGGAAAATTGCTCATGGACAATTGATTACAAGAAAATTGCTCATTGGGAAAATTGCTAGTCCGCAAATTGACCGTGCAGTTAATTGTTCTCCACATTTTTTTAAAAGTTTAATTAATTTTTTAAAGATTTTTTAGCAGTTATTTTTGCAGCTTTTTCACGTATTTGAGGGCCATAAAAACAAGTTACAGCGACAAAAATAAGCCTAACGGAAGCGCAATTTAATTATATTTCATTTGGTCCTGCTCCCATATTTGCTCCCATTTGCCTTGGTTCAAGGAGAGTAGAGGTATACACGCACATCAAATGTTTTAATGATGTAGACAAGCCACATCGCTCGCTCTGTTGGCGTTGTCTCACTTCGCTCGAGGAGGTTTGCATGAACAAACGATGACGTCATGAACAAACATCATGGGGGTTAAAAAAAAAACCTTTTGACATTATTTTGCCCGTTTTTCACGTATTTGAGGGTCGCTTGGCTCACTCCATTGGTGTCATCCATGCTTTATGTAGGTGCCATCTTTGTAGGTCCCTTGGTTTGAGAGGAGTAGAGGTACACGCACACACGCACACCATACGTATTTAATTTTTTTATGGACTTTTTTTTTTATGGAGTACCTTACAGCTACTTCTGAGCACCTTGTTGTTAATTCGAATTCATTGCAAATTTCAATGCCCATATGAACATTAACACAACAAGACAACACTGCTCCAGTAAGATATACTTGTATAATGATACCACTTCAGTTTATTCCTAGTGAAAAGAGGAAAAAGAAGATCGTGGATTCTGGACATTTGTACATCAAAGATTAGGTAACCAATGCACAAATATTTTTTCTCCATCAGTGTGGATTCGTGCACGACACATACACTTGCGTGTTTGATCATATTCCCATTATATATTGCTATTTAGATTTATTTTTCATATTATATCATATCATCTACATCATTAAAATTTTATTTTTACACAATATTTATATATTAAGGCCATGCAAAGTTAAAAAAGTGGTTCTCGGGCACAAAAAAGTTGAAAACTGATGAGGTTTTTTTTTTTTTACACATTCGGTTCTTGGGCACAGAGGGATGAGGCTTTAAAAAAAAATGTAACACATTTTGTGGTAAAAAAAAACAACCTTTTTCATACGCATTTTTATTGGACGAACAAGTCGTGACTATCAACGTTGTGTTTGACGTTTTCAAATGGTTGACTTGCACTTAAATCCGGTTTAAAATTCCCCAATCACGTAAATGTTATGTCCCACATTCAGTTTGCACCGATACTAACGCCATCCTGAATTACCGTTTTTGTGGTTTTTGTAGTTTTCGGAACTAAAACGAACGCTAGCACATGTGTAGGTCACGACTAGTTCGTCTTCCAAAAGCAATTCATCCAAATAGTAGTTAAAGCTGTTATTTTTCAGTGAAGGAAAGATATTACTTCAAGGGGAAGGTCTTGACTCGATCCTCACATTAAAAAAAAGAATAGCCAGATTGCTTCAACACAGCATTTCAAAAGCTATTTTTCGGAAATTTTTATTCGAAGCAAGAATAGATCAGATTTCAGAAACCCACTAAAAAATAATTTGATGCAAGGCTTTTTAGTTGATGCAGCGGATTATATAATATTGACACAACAGTAGTGATGAGACTAATATGACTTTGGAAAAGTCACTAATTAATGCTGCGTCAATTATTTTTATTTCTTCCAAAAAAATCAATGAGGGAGGGCCTCAGAACCATTTTTTTTACTTTGCATGGCTTAATATGTATTACATATTGCTATGTAGATGTATTTTTCATATTATATTTTATCATCTACATTATTAAAAACATACGATACGTGTGTGTACATATACCTCTACTCCTCTTGAACCTAGGCACCTACAAAGATGGGAGTAGGAACAAACAAAAGACAATTAAATCGCAGTTCCGTTAGGCCTATTTTTGTCATAACTTGATGACCCTGCAATAAGGGAAAAAACCTGATAAAAAAATGAATAACTGCTAAAAAAAGTTTAAAAAAATTCAATTAAATTCTTTTTAAATGTGGAGAGAATTAAACGCACAGTCAATTTTCGGACTAGCAATTTTCCCGACGAGCAATTTTCTCGCGAGCAATTTTCTTAGCGAGCAATTGCCCATGAGCAATTTTCCGGGGAGCAATTTTCGGCGAGCAATTTTCCGGTAATCGCTTTCATAATGACGGATTCGTTATTGAGGTGCTAATTATACTTATCGGTAAAGTTTATGCTAACCTCCGCATTGAGATTATCTGTAAGACTTTGTTCAAACTGGCTTTCTATCGGATATTGACAAGTAAGCAAAGACAGGTAGTGGGCCAGTTTCTCATGTGCTGTGATGATGGTTCCGTGGCCGGATTTATCATACTGAGGACGGCCTGCCCGGCCAAAGATTTGAAGGACATCTAGGAAGCTCAAGTCAACAAATGTTCCATGCTTTGAGTCGTAGATTTCGGTACCCTGAAAAATAAAAATTTAAGGTATCATTTAATGCGGTTAAATTATTTGTTATATTTGTTAAATTATTTGTTATGTTTTTATTCATTCTAAAATACTAACCCCCCCCCCGGCGACACAAATCCAAACAAGCGTGGCTGAAGAGGAATGTGTAGGTATGCGTCTTCAAGGTCAATGAAGATGGTGAATTCGTAACTCTGAAGAGCTTCCCTGATGGATGCGATGGTTTCCATCTTGAGTTGAACTTTTGGAAGATTCCTTAAATTGAAAATCGGACTTCCTCCTCCTTTTTACCCCTCTCTGGGCTACAAAATCCTCTTGTGTTTGGAGGCGATTTCTTGATGGCTCCTGTTGTAACTTTTTTACTTCGGACTCTTAATAGGGGGTTGTGCGGAACATCTCTAATCTAATCAGGAGGTTCTTTGGATAGCGCTTTTGGATAGGCAAGGAAGGGGGTTTGTACCATTTTAAAGCGACCGATAACATTTACACGGCCGTGGTGATGCTTTCCCAGGCAGAAACACGGTGTTTCAACCTTCCCTTCACCGTTGGCAATCAGGGAAAGAACTACGCCAATATTGACAAGGAGCCCGTCTGTCCCTTCCCCTGAAGTTGCCTCAGTTTTTGTGAAAGGAACTTGATCCCTTCCCCTGTGCTGGAAAGAGGTAGGGTCTTGAAAGAGGGCTACAACGGGAGTCCTGTCAAAGTTGTGTGACTTCTTTTCCCTTTGGCTTGTGCTGAGGTACGTCCCAATTTTTTCTAAGGGCACCAATTCACGACCTGCCCTTATTTTGTGGTTCTCATGATTGGGAAAACACCCGGCTACAATTAGAGACTGGCTACAATTGAGGACCCGGCCACAAATAGAGAATTTACGGTATGTCGGCAATTGTGCCGGTGAACAATTTTGCCGTGACACGTTGCAATTCTTGCAGACTTCGGGCATCCGTGACCGTTCCAAGGCCTTCGGTAGGTGAACGTCCACGTATTTTGTTGCACGACTTCACCTGTTTAGCACAACTGTCAACCCTGGTGGGCGACTTGGTCGTTTTCCTGTGCAGGTCGTCCATTATTTCTTAGCCGCGGAGACGGACAACTAAGTTTTTGCTCTTTCTCAAACTTCATGACAGGCGACGTACCACAACTGACACCAACCGAACTCGCCCATCTTTCTGGGAAGTCGGTGAGAACACAAGTCGCGATTACGGGATGGACACTTTTAACGATCATGCTATTTTTAGCCTGGCTACCATCTTTTTTCCTCATCACATTGCCCACTTTATCTTCAGTCCCATCTGTTTTATAACGGGTGCACTACAATGTTCCACTGTGTACAATGTTCTCTTGTAATGACACTGTTTCGCGATCAGATTTTATTTTGGAAATATTTTGTTTAGAATCGGTCTTTCCACTGTGTACAACGCTGCTCTTTTTCTTAGCAACGCTTGAAACCGAAACGGTAGGAGGCTTCAAAGGGTTCACACCAGCACGCGCATCAGCCAACACCTAGGAGGAAGAGGAACGCAGGTCGACATCTGGAATGGAGAAGAGTGACACCATCTTCGAAACTTGTTATTCAAGCGCGTTAAAGCGGTCATCAATTGTCTCAAACGTAAAAGTAGTTAGGCTAGATTCAACAAATCAAATTTTGCATTGCATTAAGTTCAATGGAGGCAGAATTTATGGCTTTGATAGACGCCGTTAAAGAGACGCATTGGCTGTCTCAGATACTAAAGTGTAAATTATTTGAGCAATTAGCTCAACGGCTAGTGGTGTACTCCGACTCTCAATCAGCTGTGTATTTTACCAGGAACACGGTGGATAATAGTCGATCAAAACATATCGATATTAACTATCACTTTATTCAAGACTGGTTATTGAAAAACTTTCGACCTACAGTGCATCGGAACCTAGTCAAATATTGCAGACATTTTTACGAAGTGGTTGAACGGACCGAGGCTTCGATTGCTTTGTTCATCGATTTTCTCCGAATTATAACTGGTCTAATGCAGGGATTTCATGTACACAGCCTGCAAAAAGGAGGAGTATGTTGGGTATAAATGGCACCCATATTGCCAAATGCCCCTCATTCTTGCATGCTGGTCCAGATCTCTGATAGAGATCCATGGTGTTTTTTTTTTTTGTTAGCCCCCAGGTGGTGCTAGTTTCTTCTTGCTCATAGGTTGTTGGGTGAGAAGCAACATGGCTGTTGTCAAGCCATGAAATTGTACTTGTATGTACATGAAGATGTAATTATTTATTTTGAATGTTTTGGATGCAATACAAGCTGTATTCACCCACAACTCCCTGGCCTTCCTGTATTTCATTTCAACCACAAATATCAACAGCATTAACGCCAGCAATGGCACACTTTCGAGCCTCCGTAACTATGAAGCTTAAATCGGACTGGGTAACGTTAAGTGACTCAAGGGAAGGTGAATCAACAGTACAGAAAGGAAAGACGTCATAAGCATTCTCTAGGAAAAAGTACGGGCATTCTGGAGGTCGGTTACAAGTTACAACGCATTATCTTCTAACCTATTAAGCAGATATATTTTTTTCTACTTTAGGGTTAGAAGTTGGGGATCAACAGAATTCGAGCAACTACACTGTTCGCATCTTTGTTGCGATTGTTTACAAGTGCGACGCACCTTAGTTATGGCATCGGGAGAGTGTGTAAGGCAAATGCCCATTTTCCGAATCGAAAATACGGCACCGGCTTTTAAAGCAAGCAGGGTGAGAATCACCGGGAGTTTTACGTGCGCACATTCAGGGATATCCCCAGAGTTTATAAGGTCAAAAAAATTCATCGAAGTTGTGTTTTGCAATGAAGTTCAAAACTTACAGTACCATATACCGGCACAACGTCCCACATTCGTGCTCAAAGCGATGTGAAAAAACCTGGCAGCACTACATGTATTAACATGCAATACAGAGTGGCACCCACGGTGGGAGCTATACGGTACTAGATTATTTTAAAATAGTTTAATCATTTACTTTGAGCAATTAACGCATAAAATAAGGGATTTAAGATATTATTGAAATAGGTATTTTACACATAGTAAGAAACTACATTTTGATAACTTTACGTTCTTATGGTTGTCAACAGATTTTATGACATTAAAGTGTAGCATTAGTGACACTGTCTGTTAACTAGTACTTTTGACAAAATTTCCAGATTCTAACAAAATACAGTACGATATTTATTATTTACGACTTCACCTTCGTGCCAGGACAAATATGTGTAATTTTTAAAAATACAGTTAAGAGGAAAATAATTTTTACCTTGATAATAACAGCATGAGCTGGGAGATTGACTCCCCAAGCCAACGTAGATGTACACACCAACACTTTAATGAAGCCATCGCGAAAGAGATTTTCTACTATGGTACGATCGTGACGAAGCATTCCAGCATGGTGGGTTGAAAAGCCATAGGGAAAGAGTTCTCGCAACATTTTGTTTCGAGACCGCATCATCTAGGAGAAAATACAAATACACCATTTTACGATCTACTGCCAAAGATGTTTTAAAACAAGTTTCAGTAGCCTTTAAATGTGCTGGATACCAACCCGGGCTAGTTACGCAAATAACGAACCTTAGCCGTAACATTCCAAGAGGTTTACCATATGTGATTAATACTGAGAAAAGGAACTACGTTATTTCTAGTGTATGTTTTTCGCTGTTGGCTTGTTTCCGATTTTCCTTAGTATTATTTCCAGCGATTTGTTTCTATTTATTCTATTTATTAATACTGAGAGACAGACAGCTTATAAAGTAGAAAAAGTATTGTAGAAAGAATTCCTTTTATACAGCAAGTTCGTCCCAATGAGATTGATGGGCAGTGAGAATTTTTGAAATAAGCATTAGGGAATACATTTCCAAAAATGTTAACGAATTATCAAAATGTGATTAACAAAATGAATTTATACATTACTGACCTGTTTTTCAGCAAAACCATAAGCTGCATTCTTCTCAACTTCAAAACATTCAGCTTGTCCTCTATTATTGGCCATTTCACGCAGAACAAGGGCAGTTCGAACAGTTGCATTTCGTGCGTGCACAAACACCATCACCTACGGATCAACATCAGTATCACTACCAAACAATGCTGCACTCAGTGCACTGCTATTCACAGCAATGTTAACCCAAGTGTCAAATAACATCTTTTAACACTACATTCTGCTTACTGAATCTAAGGCACACCATCGTTTTCAAAAAACTGATTGGGGTGTGCCTTACTTTATAGAGGATGTTGCTTTTTTTTTTGTCATTAAAAATGGACCGATATTGACATACAAATAACCCATTATGTTTTTTTAGTCGTTCTCAAAGTGTCTACAAAAATCAATAATAAAACAAGCACAGCAACAAATTTTACCCCTAAAACCATACCACAAACTTTTGTACAAAGCAGTATCCCATTCAGTATTAAATAATGCTGCCAAAGCTTAATGAGCTTATATCTAGAATTAGTAGAAAAAAACCATCTCACAACTAAAAAAAATAATAATAATGAGGCTGTCTGGTACCCGTAGTTTTAGTGCAGATTTCAGTTCCACCCTAACCACTGGCCCAACCATTGATGCTACCCCTGCATGCAATAATGAGGGGTTGGAGGCATTTTGAACTGTCGCTTGCTGTACGAGCATCAACAATCTCATAGTAAACATACCTCCATCTCTTTGTGCCAATACAGCAGCCACCTTTTATAAGAAACCTGGTGTTAAGGAACTATTGCTTATAAAGAACAGATTGCAAACAACCATTCTAACAGATTTAGTGCTATTCTCTTTCGGATAAAAGGATTTTCGGTTATATGGAACCTTTTTCACTGTCCCTTGAGGTTCTTTATAAGCGGTATCGACTGTAGTTTGGTAGACGCATGCTTCCATGTCTATAAGCTTGATGATTATGCCGGTACTTTGGTAGATAACTTTAACTTTAACATTAACTGATCAGCATTAAATCGCCCCTTTCGGGCATTACAAAATGCGAAGTAAATAATTAAAAAAAAAAAAACAGATAATCAACAACAACTAACACCGCCAACGACATCAAACACCTCATTGAGAGGGTATAAAATAACAAAACAAAAAACAGCAAAAGGTCCAATGGACCGCAAGCCTAGTCGAAAAAGTACACAAGTTCTGGTGCACCAGCGAAGTGCTTATCGAAGGCATTCTCAAAGGCATTGGTGCTTGAGGTAAGTAACAGGTTCCGGAAGGGCGTTCCAAATGTGAATAACCCGGGCAAAGAAGGTGTGACGTGCCCATTCGTGTCGATGATAGTCAACCGTGAGTTTCAGCGGATGGCCGCGCTTATGTGCCCGGGTATTAACCAAGAAGTGAGAGCGAAGAACTGACCCTCCGTAACCCTGTTGCATAATCTTGTCAAGGGTTATAGTGGCACCTCGAACAAATCTCCACCACAGGGAAGGCAGTTTTAGGATTTGCAGGCGTCTTTGATATGGGATGCCAGACAAATTCAAAATACACTTAGTAGCCCGTCTTTGCACCCGCTCGAGCACTCTGAGATCCTTTTTGAAGAAAGGCGCCACAGATCAGTAGCGTACTTGAGGATAGGTCGGACGAGAGCGAGAACAGTTTCATGTAAACCTCCGGACGGCACGAAGAAATAGTGCGGCGGATCATGAGGGAGACCATGTTGGCCTTCTTGATGGTGGAGGCAACGTGAACAGAGAAATTTAGATTGTTATCGATGATAACTCCCAGGTCCACTGTTTGATTGATGGTTGGACACCGGGACGCTCCCCAAAAGTAGTCCCTTTCGGGGTTGCATCGACCCAAATGCATCACAACCATTTTCCTGGGATGCATCGAGAATTTCCATGTATCGCACCATTCATGCATCCTATTTAGACCGTGCTGATGGTCAGTGCTTTCATTTCCAGTGTTAAAAATAGCGCGTGTCTTTGAATCATCAGTGAACATGTTCATGAAACAGGACGAGGAGTTTCCAAAGTCGTTGAAATAAAGTAAAAACAGTAGGAGTCCCAAAACCGAACCCTGAATTGTGCAACTTGTCACAGGCATGGCCTTTTAATGATGCCCATTAACTGCTACAAACTGTGTCCTATCTGACAACCAATGTTTGATCCAGGACAGAATTGGGCCCTCAACTCCATACAGTCGCAGTTTGTGAATAAGGAGGGGGTGGGAGACACTGTCAAAAGCCTTAGCACAATCCATAAAGACGGCATCAACGGGGACATTGTTGTCTAGAGCTGGAGTGCAGTCTTCCTTTAAATGGCTTGATAAGAGTACCCTCCGGCCACGGCATCGTTTGAGCCACAGCTTCCACATCGGCAGCATTGAGTTCGATGCAAAATGACGAATATGAGTCGTACTTCGTGTTCAGCTTAATACAGTTCACATCTGCTTTAAGGTAACTACGAAGTGCGAAAGATACGTCAGTAACCGTGGTAGGAACTAAATGACTGACAAATAGTCGTCGAAGGTCCGTGAATCGGGGAGGAACGGCAACCAGTGCTTTAGGAAGAGCAAGTGAGCTCTCAGTAGTCGGTTTTGGAATTTTAGGTGCTGACTTAAGAGAATGGCTGTATGAAGCTTTTGTAGACGTGTTTGCAGTGGATTTAGAATGCACTGCAGGTTCCTGAGTATTACAGTGGAGAGGAAAACGGGAGAGCGGGAGAAGTGACTGGGTGTGGAAAGTGTTGAGACGTTGGATGCTTTTATCCTTTCGTATACGCTTATTGTTGACGACAGTCACGAAGCCGTTAGTGTCGTCTGCTAAACTACTGTCTGAATCAATGGGCAGTTCGTCGAGGTTGGTTAAAGATTTGCTTTTACCAGCTGTCATATTGCCTGTGGCGACGATGTCACTAGTGCATATTTTAATTTCAGCAGTATTTTGTTCGTCGTACCGTGCTGGATAGCCCATTCAAAACGACCGTATTGTGAAGCATATCATGGCAGGGATTATCGGGGAGCCGAAGCGGCGTATTGGTTTCAGTTTTGGTAACACCCGACTTCGCGCGGCGCGACTTCCGGTTTGGGTCGAACTTCCGTGAGTGAAAATCTGTCATGGTGATCGCACGTGCAAATCCCTTGGGAGTGAAGCTAAGGATGGATAATTTCCATCATTATTACAAGAGTTTGACAGCTTAGTAACGGTACTTCAAAGAGCACAGAGTTCTTGGGTAATGAACGCAAGAGATTTAGACAGGCACCCGATTTCAGCAAATTCAATTCGGCTTAGGGGAAAATGGAGAGTATGAGCCACGTATTGAGGAGTGGTGCTAGGTGACATCAATTTTAATTTCTCCATCGCAGAATCCTCCTCACTGTGTTACAAGATTGGGATCCTTCCCTATGCCTACGGCGCGTTTTTACCTCATTAATGCAGTCATTTATGCAAAATATTGCGTCACTTCCGCCTCTATCCCACTTCCCCCTACCCTGCTCGCGTCCACTCACTCTTTTTCTTGCTGCTGGCGCGTGCAGTCATAATTTCTTAAGCTAAGATTGTAGAATTACTGAAGGGAATTCGTTTCGAACTATCGTTTTCGCAGTTGAACTGAAGTGCGCCATCTTTCCAAGCAAGGCAGCGTGGCTACGAGGCTACGCGATTTGTTGTGAATATTTCTATCGATACTGGTTGGAGAGTATTAAGATGGCGGCCGGCATGGCGACGGCAGATTTTGCGAGAACGAAAAACGTGGCGGCCTGTTCGGCCGGCCAAGTGCGTCCGCACGTGGATATAATTGCTTCTTGAGAACGTTGCGGCAGTGGTTTAATACGGATTGTCAGGTTCGTAGTATTTATTTTTGGTTTGTGTGGCGGAATTTAGCAGAGAAGTGTGTTTGGGAGTTCAGATGTGAAACCCATTGTCGGAGTCGGTAACTGACCGAACCGACAGGAGCCGCGGGTGGCGGACGGTGGAAAAAAGTGGTTGGAAAAGTAGTTGTTGGTGATAAAAAAGTACGAATGGGTCTGTTTTAACATTTTTTTTTTTTTTTGGTCAATGCGGAACGCTGGGGCGTGTAAGGCATTGGCTCTACCGAGTGCAAATGGGTAATTTTTGTTGGATTGGATTGTTGGTGAACATAAGCTGGAACGGAGCTTGGAAATAATGAGCACATGGCGTGCTGGAAGTTTGAGAGGCCATAGGGCAGAGTGGGCGGCCATTGGGGCGTCGCCGGCAGTGTTGGATATTGTAGACGGTTCTGGTCTAGAGTTGGGAAATACTCCACCGCTGAGAGCGGTTTCGGCGAGACTGCCATTATTTGACGATGCGAATGAGATTGCTCCGAAATTGAGAGAGATGTTAGCTCAAGGTGTATTTGAGAGAGTGAAAAGCGGGAGTGTAGGATGTGTGTCACCAAATTTTTCAGTGGCAAAGCCAGTCGGATCGATCAGGATAGTTTTGAACCTGAAAGGCTTGAATGAGTTTGTGGTGGTACGGAAGTGCTACTTGGATACACTACCGAGGGTAGTAGAGCATTTACAGCCAGGGTAGTGGATGGCTACCATCGATTTGTCAGGCGTTCTATGCAGTGGCAATAAAGGACGGTGCACGATTATTGTTAATGTTTTCCTGGCAAGGTTGTCTTTACCGCTTTTTGTGTGCTGCCATTTGGGTTGGCTTCGGCCCCGGGTACTTTTATGAAGCCTATGTCAGTGGTGAGGCGCTTCTTGCTCCGGGCAGGTGTGTTACTTTTCGTTTACCTGGATGATTTTGCAGTGGTAGGCCCGTCCGCAGCAGGTGTGCGGCGTGATGTGCGTAACTTGTTGGAAACCTTGCGGAAGTTGGGCTTTTTCGTAATTTGTGGAAAGAGTGTGCTGGTGCTGTCGCAGGTCTTGCAATTTTGGGGTATGATGTTGGATCTGCAGTCAGCCCGTTTTGTGCTGCTGCCTGAGAAACATGCTCGTATGGTACGATTGGTTGCGGGACTCCAAGGAGACCCGGTCACTGTTGTTAAGGAGCTTCAATGGTTGTTGGGACTGGCAGAAAGTTAGTTGTGTGCCGTGGAAAACGGCGAGTTGCACACACGTTGGTGGCAACACGACCTGGGGACCTAATCTTTCCCAATCTTGTAAACAGTGCAAGGATCTTGCGAGGATTTGAACTGGTGGAGGAGTCGCTCGGTGGTAGTGAAATCCTGGGTCTCTGTGGAGGTGCAGTAGTGGTAACAACGGGCGCCTCGGACATGGGCTGGGGACCAGCCTCTGGGGATTCGCAAGCGCAGGGAAGGTGGCAGCCCAGGGAGGCTGCCTTGCATAAAATGCGAGAGAATTATTGGCTATGCTAAAGGCGCTAGACGTTTTCGGAGACCTGGTCAGGAGACGGGTCGTGCGAATCTTTTCGGATAATGTGGTAGCCGTGTCATACGCGATTCATCAAGGGGGACGAAGTCCTAGATGCTTAATGCCATGGTCCGTTGCCTAGAGCAGCATAGAAGTCAGCTGGAGTGTGTGGTACAGGCGGCATTTGTGCCGGGGAAGTTGGATAGGGCAGCGGATGGTTTGTCTCGAAATTTCTGGGACAGATTTGACTTCCGATTGGGTACTGCGGCGTTCCAGAGGATTCATAGGTGGTTTGGCACGCCAGACGTGGACGGGTTCACATCAGAGGCGATGGCCCAATTGCAGCGATTTGGGTCGTGGGGACGCTGCCCATGGGCCGAGTTTGTGGATGCGTTCAGTGGGAACTGGGGCCCGTTCTTCCCGTACCTTTTCCCCCGTGTCCTTTAATTGGACCTTGCATCGACAAGCTCGTCGTGGATCGAGTTGAATGGGCAGTACTGGTGACGCCGTACTGGCAGTGTGCGGCCTGGTTTGTCCGGCTGTTGCCTGCGCCAGGGAGGGACCGTATCCCTTGCGGAGCGCAGGGGCCCTCCTCTGGGACCCCTACTTAGACGCCGAGGTGGCGGATGAGTGGGTTCCCTGGGTAGTCTGGGGGGTAGTTACAGGCTGATTCCTGAGTGGGACCAAGGTCACCGCAGCCATCTTCGGAGCGATTCCGGGGTGTGCACAGCTTACTAATCTATCCCAATCTTGTAACACAGTGAGGAGGATTCTGCGATGGAGAAATGAAGATTCTCCCAGAGAACTTGTTCTCGCCAGGAGAATCTAAGTTCTCTGAGTCGAATCCGACGAAACTGTGTTACAAACACTGCCCGCCCGCCTCCCTGCATGGAATCGTGCGTTCGCAGCAAGAAAAGAGTGAGTGGACGCGAGCAGGGTAGGGGGAAGTGGGATAGAGGCGGAAGTGACGCAATATTTTGCATAAATGACTGCATTAATGAGGTAAAAACTCGCCGTAGGCATAGGGAAGGATCCCAATCTTGTAACACAGTTTCGTCAGATTCGACTCAGAGAACTTAGATTCTCCTGGCGAGAACAAGTTCTCTGGGAGAATCTTCATGTTTCAGCCATTATAAGTGCGTCTCTATGGTTTTTCTGACATCGGTCACCTGTTCGACATTGGCAAGGAGAGGAACATGCATTGTAAGAGTATATTTTGCTTCTGCAATCTCTTCAGGTGTGTAGAAGGCGGCACACGTCTGTGTTAGAAGGTTGGCCTGAATACAGTCCACCGAGTTTGAAAGGTAAAATAAAAGTTCGTTAACAACATAGACAGGAGTTTTTACCGCTGGATCGGACGCAGTTGAGTTAGGAAACGGATCTTCGCCGTTGTTTTTCCCGATGCTGCTGTAGTTGATTTGTAACTTATAGGTCAGCCCGGCAATTTGGCTAGATTTTTTTTCACCCTGGTCTTCATTTGCAGTGGTATCGCTCAGCTGAATAAACAATTTGAGCCTCTCAGCAAGTTTATCTTTCTTTCCATTGGTAGGACAGCCCCGTTTGTTCAGTTCTGCTTCTAGTTCAGCTTTGTTCAGCTTGGAGATAAGTTTGCTGATGTTCCTTGGCAGCCATACTAGCTATCATATTATGCGCTTGTTTCACAAGCCCATGACAGACACATGCAAGCTCGGTGATAGCACCGTTAGTGAATGTATCATACGTGGCCAGTCCATAGTGACGTGGCCACGGTCTTAGCAGATGGATTTTCACTTTTTCAGATGAAAGTATGCAGGGTGGCATTCCCCAACAAGCATAGTTCCGACCGCAGTTTTTTTCATATTTGTCGTCATTACATTAAAGCATTGAGGAGTTATTTAGTGAAAACCAATTACAATGTAATTACATAAAATGGTATGCAGAAAAAAAATTATCCCCCGTCCATTTTTGAGCTATTACAGTAGTGCAGGATTTTTCTACTTTACCACGCCTAAGCATAATTGCTTACCTGGTGTCCTTGTTGTACCATTTTGTGAACCTTCTCGTAGCATACCGCATCCATGTCTTGCATTTGTTGCAAAGGATTCAAGGCCTTAACACCAATGAATGTCTGTCCTAGGGGAACAGGACGGAATCGGGAATCAAAGAAGAATAAGCCGACGTAGGGATTAACTCGCAGAAATCTGGCCACGTCTAAATAGTTTGGTAACGTTGCCGACAGTCCAACAATACGAATCATACTCTGAGTGGATTCTACCTGTGAAATGCATTAAAACCAGATCATTAATATTAAAATCGACTGCAAACACAAACTACTCTAATACTGGCCGGAACAATGACGGCTTCACATACACATTCATTGTTTGCTTTACGTTTTGTTTACCAATTAGTGGCGTAATTGGCTCAGGGATTAAATTATTCGGATGGACAGAGGCAAATCGCACACTGCACTCTGGAGACATCTCCTGGATTGCAAAATTGAATGCTTAAGATTACTTAACATAACTTTAGAATGGTAAGAGGCAGACTTGAGGGTTTGCACCATGAAAGGGTTTGAAAGCAGCCTTTTTAAAGAACTCGGTGGGAGTCAGGAAAATTTTTGGAGGGGGGGATTGGGGATTTTTGGAGGGCCAGCATGGGAGTCTTGGAGAATTTACGTACCTTACCGTACCATAAGGCCACTTGGACCTAAAATCCACCCCCCGTAAAATGCCTTAAGGTCAAAATCGTGAAATAATGAAGTTAAAGTCCACCCCATATCTTAAGTCGTCGTTTTTCTGCTGCAAAATTAACTAAAAGTTTTATACAATTAAAGAAATTAATGTTTTATCAGACATTCACGAACAAAAGCGTTTTTGCCACCATTTTCCAGGAGGGCGTGTGGATTACTCACTACAGGACAGACGATGAGCGCTTACTGTGTCAAGTAGGCAATGAGCGATTCCTCTCTCCTGTTAACAATATGGCCACTGTATGGTGCGATCGCATCAAAGCTTGTAGTCATGAAGGTTCGTGGGGCTAGAAATTAGTTTTAAGTGAGAATTATGTTGGGTTTTGGATGAGTCATGATCTACTAAACTAAATTTGTGACTAAATGGGAATAAAAGCATTGCCTTATTGCTACACTGAATCCAAATCAAGTACATGAATTACTGAATGGCACCCCAATGCACAGGCGTTCCTGAACGTGAATCGTGCTCATGTTACCAAAAGGTTGTGTAGTTAGAAATTAGTTTTAACTGTGAATTTTGCTAGATTTGGGAAGAGAGACAATACAATAACTTAAATTTGTGAATAAATGAGAGTAAAGACATATCGTTAATGCTAGATTGAAGCTAGATCACGTTATGTGAATCACTGACTTTTCCGTTATAAAGAAAACCTCCCTTCCTGGACCGAAGTGTGTTTAGAAAAAAATTATTTTTGTTTTAACACGCCCCCTCCTCTCCCACCCCAATTGATTTTAGCCAAATTAACTGCAGCACATAAGTCTGAGCGTCTAATGTAAGATTTACGGTATTCTCGAGGAAATAACCACAATAAATTACAGCCCACCACAGCTCTGAAACAAACAAAAAACAACACACTGCAAAAGTTTTCGACTGCCTAACAGTAGGGATGTGTGAGTAGAAATATTTTAATTCGAGTAGAGCCGAGCCGAGTTTGCAATAGAAGACTCGAGTATCGTGCTGAGTTCGAGTATTTGATGGAAATATTTTGTTTGCAAGTTTCCCTTTAATTTGTTAAAATAATAGTAACAAAGATGGTGCTTAGTTGACTGTGTGGGTCATGGTTTTCCAGTTCTAAGGATATAACTTGAAAATGGTTTCAGTTATTGAATGTTAATCTGCACCACTGGAAAGCTCTCGTCGAGACGATCGATTTGGTATATTGGAATGTCAAAATCGGTCAAAAATTGACGAAGTTATCGCATTTTCGTCGGATTCTAGTTTTTCGAGTATGGACACGAGCAGCGAGCCGAGTTCGAGTACAAGTTTCGTACTCGGCTCGGCTCGAATTTTTCGAGTATCGCACATCCCTACCTAACAGTAATCTACAGGCACCTCAAACCAATCTTTCTTTTTACTACCCATCTTTTTCCAGCTTTGCTGAATGAATTTACAGTATTGAGCATTTATGATACATTTGTAGAAACACATTTAAACTCCAAAATCGTCTGAGAGATAAAGGTTTGACTAGCACAGAAAACCTTAAGGAACTAACCTTCTACTTATGTGGAAAATCTTGTGAGTACCACATATTTAACAGTTGTGCTTTATTCTTTTTTTGAAAACTAAGCAATTTTTTAATTCACTATTCTATACTGTATCCTCCTAAGCGATTTTGCCATCAGGTTTACTGCCTTCCTACAGCCAAAGCCAGAATAAACAACCCACTTGGACTCCTCCAACTTACTTCCGTTCTGGCCCCACTTGCGGTACGCGTGCTCCCTGCTACCCTTAACTCGATCCCCACTTTAACGTCGGCACAAGCCCTTGTGGACATTTTCTTTGGTTGTGGATTATGTTGTCATTGTGAGACATCAAAAGATTTTATGAAGCTAATTCAAGTTCGTCGTAACTGCAATGGTTTCTGCAGATGAGGAGAGTTATGCTTATTTAAAAAATTCTGCCTGGCAGGTCGCATTTGCTGATGACTTTGGTTAGGCTCGTTAAACTAGCAGATAACAGGTACGGTGAATTTTTAAACATTTCGGTTGCTATGGGACTTGAGGTCCGTTAGTCTGCTTATTACTGTAGGACTACGAGGTTATGTATCTGTGGTCTGTCGCTTTCTGGCACGTGGCGGGTCCATAAGTTACGGAGGTTTTCCAGAAGCAATTGGGCTCTGGTATTTTTACAGTGTTTAAAGGTCCAGGAATTTTGCACCTTGATGTCCAGAGCACAAAAAAAGTATGACATAACTCTGGACATAAGGTGCAAAATTCCTGATGTCTTGATCAGGCGTGCGATCAGTGACGTTGGGCCAGAGGCCGTATGGCTGGTGTGAAACGAGGCAAAATGCAGGTTATCTGTTGTTTTCACTTGGTTTTTAATATGTTGTCAGACTGCAAATATAGCGAAAGTGGTTTGGTGCAGTGTGCCAAATTTTGTCTTTAATAGCCTAATGCGGGTTTTTTTTTTGGGGGGGGGGGGGGGGCAGGGGTTACTGCTGGCATGGCTGCAGGTGACTAAAATCCTGTGCTGTTGTTCTGAATGCTGGTGAAGTCATGCGGTTTGGCGTGTGCTCGAGCGTGGTGACGTTTTTGTTTGCTGTGATTGTCAGGTTGGAGTCTGCTCCAGGCATCTGTGTAATTGGAATTGTTGCGTATGGGCAAGCGTCTATACTTTAGCATGTATTGGCCAGTGATGCTAAGGCTATTGCTGGCGTGATGCATGTTATGGTGGAGTTATGTGGGCGATAATACTCACTTTTGTGTGCAAGTTGGTCTACGGGCTAGTGCAAGGGTGCAGCGTTCTTGGTAATTAAACAGCATTGATGTTTGCATGTGGCCTGTTGGCCCTTGGTGTGCACAATCTGCCTATTGGCCCTTGCTGTGAGCAGTCGGCCCGATACCTTTGCGGTGCGGTCTGCCTGTAGGCATTTGGTGTGTGCGGTCGACTACTGCAAGAAATGTAGCTGGTTGTTTTGTAAGTGTTTGTAAGGTGCAGGTCTGAAAATTCCTCAGTTTTCAAAATGAATGAAACAACTGTTCAGTATATGGTGCTCACAGGATTTTCCACAGTTGAAGTAGAATGTAAATTACAGTGTTATCATTATAGTTTTGTACACCACTGAATTTTTTTTGCACTCCAGCAACTGATTATGGAGTGCAAGTTAGTATGTGGTTCAAAATTTTATTAAAATTCAACCCATGGATTTTCATTATTTATTAGTGAAGTCACTATTGTGCTTGCCTGTCTTAATGTCCTGGCGACAAGGGCTTCAACAACTGCCCCACGGTCACTATGTAAGAGATGAACCTCGTCAATAATCAAAAGACGGACAAGTTGGGTTAGAGCCACATCACCCATGCCTTTGCGAGTCACAACATCCCATTTTTCAGGGGTTGTTACTATGATCTACGGAAAAAGAAGTTTTATTCAAGAATGAACATAAATCACCATTTCAAAAGTCTTAAGCCATTGAGAGAATTTATAGCTCAATTATTAGCTCAAACCCAAAGCAAGACCATACCTGTGTCTGTGAAATTTCTGTCTTTGTTAGTTGCATGTCTCCCGTCAGTTCTCTAACTGAAATGCCTAGTGAAGAAAGACGACTGCTGAAATTTCGTACCATTTCAGCAGCCAAAGCCTTCATTGGAGCGACGTAAACAATCTGCAAAAGTTAATGGAAAAAAAAAACACTGCATATGAAGGTTGCCAGCTTTACTATTTCTCTGTTTATTTTAATTAGTAACTAATTAAACATAAGCAAAAAAAGAATGTTCTAAAAGTGACCGCTTTATCAACATCAATCAAGGATACAGTTTTCATAGAATAAAATTTTAATAACTTTGCGAGTGTAATAGGTAAAGTATATTTAAGTTTATTATTACATTTTTAAGTATGAAAATTATACTGAATATCACATTTTTTTGCAGAAAATGGATGCCTCACGCAATTTGCCCATTGTAGGTAATTTCCCAGCAAGTTTCCAATTTTTCAAAGATTGCATAAGGATGCTAAAAAAAAATTGTCGGTTCTCAGACCTTGCCTGGTGACTTTTTTTTGGCTAAATAAAAAAGTGACACGCAAAAGGTTACTTGAAAAACGTTTTTGCACATACGTTATCCAGGAAGCATTAAGTTTAGTTGTAGTTTGAAAAAGTTTAAAAATTTACCACCACACTCTAAACAGAAAGAACCAATTTGAGATGCTAGGTTACTAAGTTTTAAATCGAAATAAAAAATAAAAATAAAAGCCAGGTCACCTTTTTGGGCTTGTAAAAAAATGCCCGAGAACCTAAATGGAAAAGGTGCTTAGTGGGAAAGCTGTATGCTTTAACAGTTTGTTCTTCCAGGAACCCCTTCACTTTGTGTATCGAGAATCATGTCATGGGAAAACCAATTAATTGTGCATGGAAGGTCTTTGAAAATACCGGGAGTCAGTGTTTACTGTGTTTATAAAACAACAATTTTGAAGAACGAAATACACAACACCACAATTTATTGTAGAACACAAAAATGCTTTTGTTTAGCTTGAAATTTAGTGAAGATCTTACCAGAAAGCAAGGAACACATTTCCATTCATCAGAAAACTCCAAAGCAAAAGCAGGTACAAATTTATATCATAGACTTACATCAGGAGAGCAATTCAAATTTGAATATTCGTGCTGGCTGCTTCTCTAGATCATGGCTTCGTGCTGCAGTGCTACACTTTGTCCAGCTTCGACACTAATTCTGCACTCTGGGTGATCAATATTCAGATACATAGTGCCTGAAATGTTTATCAGTTGAATTTCTATCTTCTGCATTAACCTAATCGCAAGGGACTCCAACGCAGTCAAGCGCTGGACGTATCCTCACATGAAATCACATGCCTCGTGTTTTTATGGCGCATTGCTGCACCATTCAGTTTATCTCCACACTGCATGGCACTCACATGTTCGCAAACTCCTGTAGTAGTTGAAGTCACGTTCTTCCAAGCACAGTGCATCACATCCTTTGCATGTGATGCGGTGTACTACACCATCAGGAACAATGATTTTCCACTATCGCGGAATTTTCAAAAAATAGCAGAATTAACAGTAATTGTTTTAGCTTGAAATTTCTTAGTGTTATGCCAACCTTACCATGAGTGGGACCACTTTAAAAATCGCGGAAAGTGTAAATTTTCGCGGAAATCCCAAATACTCACGGATTTTAACGGATTTTGTCTTTTTCTTTTTTCAACAATAAGGTATTCATAACAGCAGGAGAAGGCATAAATTTAAACTTTCATGTGAATTCTATATTGTGAGATGTACACAAATTGTTGTGGACAAACAACTACACCTTTTTAGCAGTTAAGCGACCGATCATACACCAAAATTTAACTTCTTTCTCCTAAATATAACTTTTTTAATTGGCCGCGGAAAACGACAATTTTCTCCCGTGGAATGTTGTGATTTATGGCCGCGGAAAATCATTGTCTCTGTCACCATTAATCGTGAGATCTTCTGGGACAGAGTGAGATAGGAGTGGGGAAAAGCCAGTTGATGGGAAAGCTGGCGGGAGTGGAGGTGGGGCCGGTGGGTGGTGGTGGGGATTTGGCAGAACACTCTCACAAGGTTGCCTGCTTTTGCTCCATGTGGAGTAAAAGGGTGGGGGGAAGATGAAAGCCCAGGTGGTGCATGCAATAGGAAATGGTGAAAGTAAGACATCAGGCATAGGGTGTGGATGATACTTCGCTTTATTGATAGAAAAAACTTTCAAGTTCGGTGGGCTGTGTTAGAAAGTTCCAACACAACCAATCAAACTTGAAAAAACTCCAGCCCATGTTTAAGTCTGTTACGCTTAGACTTCAAAAGAAAGGATAGTCACCATTCCAATATCCTAGCAAATTTTCAACAGTCTGGATTTCTGGAGTTGGAGAGGCTCAGAACGACTGTCTTCTTCAGGCTACCACATCAGCACTAACTCCATCATGACTGTCGAACGTTTGCAAGGATATTGGAATGGCGAATATCCTTTCTTTTGAAATCTAAGCTTAACAGACGTAAACATGGACTCAGATTTTCAAAGTAAGCGATGTGGCAGTTTTAAAAACTCCTGTGCAAAAAAAGCTAAACACGCAGCCTGATGTATCACCTGCACCGCCTCCCGTTGCGCCCCATGGGCCATCGGCGCAAAAGCAAGCAACTTCGTGAGTATGTACCACCGAATCCCGCACACCCGCTCTCACCCGCAAACTGTTCCACACCCCTGTCTCACGCTGCTCCAGGAACTCTTACGAATAGCGGTGTAGAAAACATGCGATGCACTTTACGTGGGAGAAACCCGACATCAACCACAGATATGTGTTCACAAACATGGGAGTGCCACGCAGTATGGAGCTAAGCTAAATGGTGTAGCAACGCACCACAAAAACACCAATGATGATATTTCGTGGAAGGATACCTTTGCTGCAGAGATTCAATTCTCTACATGACCCGAACTTGAGGATGTTGGAGTCCCTTGCTATTAGTCTAATGCAGAAGAAAGAAATTCCACTGATGAACATTACTGGCGCAATGTACGCAAATATTGACCAGCTAGTGAGGCCAGAATTGGCGTCGAAGCTGAACAGTATGTGACCCTGTCACGCTAAGACAAGACATGAGATCAGTAGTCACGAAGCTGCCAGGATAAATTCCGAATGCTCCAGTGATGTAAATTTTAGGTCCACAGTCAACCCTCTCGAATGTGAATCCAGCAGCAGTCGCCACTTGGCCAGTAGAACATACAAAGCAGTTCGTATTTCACAATTTCTACTCGCCACATACCAATGACATCTTGCACGATGCATGGTTTTTCTAATTGATGCACTACGAAATTGTAAAATTCTCTTTAAGCCCCGGTATTAATGAAGATAAAGCAGTTACATAGCCCTTATAAATCTGCTCATAACACGCAAACCATTTGCCTCTAACTTTACAGTTCCCGAGATATCGCTCTTTGAGTGTCATTCTCTATTGCTAGTCGCCATTTTGGCGAGTAAGGCTAAATTTCAGGTCGCCAACTGCTGATTTCCATTCGCCAAATGTCGAGTGGCGACCGACATTGGAGAGGGTTGGCCATAGCGAGGCAGGGGCAAACGGGGCAGTAATTCATAGGAAATGCAAACATACAATTATTTAAAAACTATTTTGTAACATGCCTACCTTAAATTTGTCTTTTTTAACAGTTTCTCCCTCAATATGCTGCTTAATTTCGTGTACAATGGTTAACATGGCAATATTGGTTTTTCCAGCACCTGTGGGAGCGCATATCAAGAGGTTCTCGTTGGTGTGGTACGCTGTATCAAACACGACTGACTGAATGCGGTTCAGCTGTTTTGTGCCTCCAAATGCTTGTTGACCGATCTGGAAGTAACAATTGGAAATAATAATTGTTTATCTGCAAGCAATACTATATACAATACTTTTAATTGACAAGTACACTAATTACTACGATTGACTTTTCGAAAATTTGCAACAACGGTTAAGTTTGTGTACTAACTGAAGTTAAAGAGTAATTTTCGCTATTTTGAATGCACACAGGGTAGGCAGTATTAAAGATAGCTGTTAACACAAATATTAAGATTCTATTTTGGTACCAGTTATCGTCCATTACAGTACGTAACTAGTGCTGGTGGACGGACAAGATTTTTTCCCATGTTAGTTTATGTAATCTTCGTCAAGTTTATTACTTTGAAAATTATTTTTGTCATGCTCCGCAGCCTTTTTCGTTTTATTTACTTCTAGCTATTTGAAGTGTTCATTTTTCAAATTCTAGCATCAAGCAGACCCATTGTTGTCTTATTTTATTGCAGTGACTTAGTCAGTCATACATTAAGGTTTCTCCACTACGGTGTTACCTTTTGTAAGATTAAACTTTAGCCACTCAAAACAAGTTCAAACAGAAGTGGTTCTATAACATTTCCACGTGAGGAAACTGACTTGAGTTTAATAAGCCCCTCCCCCCTTTTTTTTAGTGGGGCGTATAAGACATTCAGTCATTTTTTGCAAAATTAATAAATTTTGAAGACTATTACGACTTCACTTTTCTGAATCCGATACTTACACCCAAGTACGAGTATGGTATGCTGATACTTGGAACACGAATAAAACAAATATTGTAAACAGTTCTTTACAGACGTTTAGGGATAAACCAAGTGATGCATTGTTTTATACAATAATTATTGTAAGGTAAAGAAATAATTGTTTAGTTTGTATTCAACAGCTACCAAAAAAACGGGGGTTTGCAAATGTATGATGCTGATCTGATACTGATACTAGCATTAAAACACTTAAATTAATAGACTTAAGAAACTAATAACACTTACATCGTCCAGCTCATCAATAGGTTTAAGTTTTTTTCCAACGTGTGCAGGTGGCGCGTCATTTGGAGGAATGGTCACTTCTTCGTACTGTTTGTTATCTTGTCGTTCAAAACCAATAGGCAGGGACATCTAAGAAAAAATAATAAGACTTATTAAGCTGTAGCTGCGCAGGTTACAGAACAGCACAACAAGTTGTAACACATGAATGGCATGCTGGAGTACGTTGCAATTAACAAGCACCAATCACAAAGATGTTTGACTGGTGGTTGGGAAGCGCACTGTCCCGCATATAAAAGTTAGATGAGCAAGAAGGGGAAAGCAGTCTTAACCCACAGCTCAATGTGGCTCACCATGTTCTGTGTTGAGTGGAACAAACTCCAAGTTTTGGAACATTACTGGTAAACACATATCTCCTTCCCATAGACATCTTGCATACCATAGTCCTCTTATTACACTATTATACTAGTCAGAAATTGAACTGGTGACAGCCATTTTTTATTTCACAAAAGTAATAATTAAAAATTGGCGTGGTTAAAAATGTTTCTTCAACCTCTATTTTATATTTGGTATAATGAATATTGTGCTATTTTAAATTCTGAAAAGGAGTGCTCTTCTGTAAATAAAGTAGCACGGGTTTCATTTAGTTAGGCTAGCTTTTAAGTCTTTTCGTAGCTACATTTATACATGTAAAGCACATAATAAGTATAAGTATATTGAGTATAATATGTATAATAAGTAGATTTTTAATTAGACCTTTACACACGTACCTTATTAAATAGTAGAGCTGAGATTGTAATTGTGAAAAGTTTTTGTTAAAAGCTCGAAGCCATTAACCAAACTTAAGATGTTTTGTGTTTAAACAGTATTACGATACTTTCAGGGACTCCAGTTCATCTTTTGGATAAGTAGTGCAAGTCTGCCTATCACCTTCTAGTCCATGCCTCAACAAGACCAGCCTTGAGCTTAGTGAGTTATTAAGTATTTTTTAAAGCTGTAAGCTTTTTTTTTCTCTATCTTAGCTGCACCACTGACTATATAAGAAGATGCAATAAGTGATTTAGAAATGGCTTGACCATCTATTAGCAATATTTTTTTTTTAAGTGGACATCTTGAAAATTATTGCATTGTAGAAGTACAGTCTTAGACACTGAGAATAGATCATTCATCAATGAATCAGCAACCAATTTAAGTATATTATAAGCAGCTTTGGCTTGGGTCTTAGATGCCACAACTAGAGCTCACTAAATCAGCAAGCGGCTCAAGTAGACTCTAGTTTTGACATCATTTTCAGTTCAAGCTGAAGAGCAAAATTAATGTAATTGCCATTATTATGTGAAATATGAAATAAAAGTCTTCAAAGGGAAACTTTAAAAGGTCAGCGATTAATGCACCCGTTTTCAGCCTTACGCACAAGCAGCAACGCCTAAGTAGACCAGAGTTCATTGCGATTTTGTTTCCATTACTGTGGAGAATAACGATGACTTAATTAGAACCCGAAGGCAAGCGGAGCCCTACACAGGCAAGTTAATGATCATCTGTAAGGTAACCCACAGGAAGGTGGTTGAACTCATATAATGAGGGTTCTTATGACTTGCCTTCCCCACCCCCTCCAGATTCAAGTGACCACAGAACAGTCATACAAAACTGGGATTCAATAGCAGTCACCTATCTCCAGAGAAGAAAACAGTCACAGAACAGGTGATGTTGAGCAATGGTTGTTAGTCAACAGCCTGTTAAGACCGACAAAGGGAGCACACAGTTAATACACAACTCATTTGCAAACCCATGCATTCAGCAACATGTGGAGCTTGATAATGTGGGTGGGCCCACTTATCATCGCAGGCATGATGTCCTAGAAGACTGACATCAAGATCATAATCCTGGGTGTGGTGAAGTGATTAGGGATTGCAGACAGAGTCCATGGACTCTACGGTAGCAAGGAATAATCATGAAGAATAGAATATTTTGCAACCGCCAGATATTTGGAACCACCGCATGAACCAGAAGCACAACGTGTTGAAAGGTACACCAAAATCTCAAGGTGGGTATGGTCAACCACAAACGAAATTTTATCCAGACACTGGGGATTACAGAAGCCAATGGCATCCTGATCATGTGCCTCGACCATCAAAAGTCAAAATGCAGACTTTTAAAGGTACACCAACACAAATTCATCGGCTGAGC
>JAHWFP010156007.1:6882-26146 GCA_023313725.1 Lithobius niger
AGTTCTTCTAAAACAGCAGATTTATTTTCTCAGTTTGACGGTGAAAATGATACGTGGGAAAAAACTCCACCCGGATAGGCTACTATTTTAGAGCACAATATAGCCCCTGCAGCTCAAATTGATTTTTTGATGGCTTCTGTAACACAGAAAATGTTTGACCGAATCTTGAACATTATTTCGCCAGCACTTCCAAATAAATTTACGTATGCAAATTTGGTGAAAACTATTCTCGATGATGTTGAACCCCTACCATCAATGGTTTCTGAAAGGGTTAATTTTTTTTAGAAGGTCGGAGAAACCTGATGAAAGCATCAGTGAATATTTAGCTTCATTAAAAATGCTAACGAAGTACTGTGATTTCGACATAATCACAGATATCAACAACAAAATGATTAGGGATCATCTGATTGGTGGTGTGCGTTCAGAAACTCTACAATGCAAACTTTTGAAGCAGACTCTGGAATTAAAGGTTACAACATCCTTAGCTTTATCCCTCGAATTTACCGAAATTGATCAGGGTGTTATTCAGGCCCACACTAAGTCGGTTAATTTTTATCCAAGAAACCAGTTAAGACTCAAATTCGTAACAAAACATCCAAGGATTTTGTCTGCTATTGTTGCTGAAAATCCGGTCATGTCAAAACCATATGTAAATACCGAGATTAAAAAGCCGGCCATTTAAAAGCCGTGTGGAGAAAGTCAAGTAGCAGTAATTCTAATAGAACAACTAAAATGTATGAACACTCAAAACCCAGTTCAAGCACTAGATTAAAAGCAGGCCTAAAGGTAAACTCAAATACGGTTATAAAAAGAAAGTTCATAAACTACAACGTGAACCTGCAGTTAACAGGATGTTGAAACCGAAAATGCAGAGTCTGGTTCTGAAACTGACAGCGATTCAGAAGATGATTATTTGTTGCAAAGCAATACTGTTGGAATAAGTCAGGCTGCAGACCAAAGTTCAATTCCCCTTCATACCAATAAAATAGTTATTGTATTTAATTCCATGAAAATTGGTAAGTGGAACATGCTACTTTGCTTCAATGGAGTTAATCTTGAAATGGAACTTGATTCCGGGGCACATGCTACAATAATCCCTCTTGAGTGGCACACAAAATTATTTTGCGGATTGTTCTCTCAAGCTCAGTTCATACTCTATCCACTTGTACACCGATGGAGTGGAAATCACGATATATCCTGTCAGTCTTAAAGTAAATGTCAAAGGCCACACCGAACACTTGGATGCCTTAGTTTCCAAATTGTACAAGCCCGCTCTGATGGGACAAGATTGAATGCCAATCATCAGAGTTAACAATGATTCTTTTTACGACCTGTAAACAAAAGTTAACGTTAAGAAACGTATTATGAAAGTTGAAATAAGCATTACACCTGTTGTTAATGCAGAAATAGTTAAAGGTTTCCCAGGATTGTTTAGCGAGGGAATGGGAAAGCTTAAAAACTTCAAAGCTAAGATTCAATTAAAGACTATCGCTAAACCAGTTTATTGTCGTGTTCGACCAGTTCCATTCACACTTAAAGAAAAAGTCAACCAGGAAATTAGGCGCCTGGTGGGCTTAGGAATTCTGGAGCCTGTGGAGATCTCACAGAGGGCAACACCAATCGTGATAGTTCATAAAGCTGATGGAGAAATCAAAGTGATAGGTGACTACAAAACCACCGTGAACCCGTAATTGGAAGTTTACCACTATCCGGTGCCCACAGCAGCAGAATTATTTGGTGAACTCGCAGGCAGTGACACATTTTCCCTTATCGATCTTAAGGAAGCTTTTCTGCAAACTGAACTTTATAAAAAATCACAAGAAGCGTTAACTATTAACACACCCCTGGGTCTTTTTCGGTGGCTTCGTGTACCTCTGGTTCTTGCATCCAGTTTTCCAGAGGGTCATGGCGCAAATCACGACTAAAATTCCCAAATGTCTTCCATTCTATGATGACATCTCATGAGTGGGAAGGGGGAAAGCATGATGACGCATTAAACCAACTGTTAACCGCTTTGCAAGATGCAGGAGCTAGGCTTAATATCGAGAAGTGTAAACTTTCGTAGCCTGAATTAAAATATTTAGGCCACATGAATAATGCAGAAGGTTTGCATACACTCCCTGAGGTTATTGAGAGCAGTCACAAAAGCTCCAAGCTCAACTTGTAATCCTGAGCAACAGAGCTTTTTAACCTAAGTTAATCATTACTCAAAATACCTACCTAACCTTGCTTATATTCTGTGTCCAGTTACCTGGCTGTTGAGCCCCAAGGTTAAATGGGTCTGGGGAGCAGGGTTGAAAAGCTCTTAACAGAGTTAAAGAACTGTTTATTAATCAAAGGTTCTGGTACATTATGATCCCAAATTAAAAGTACAGCTTGTTTGTGATGGCTCACCTTATAGGGTCGGCGCTTGCCTTATGCATGTTATGCCAAACAGTGAATCACGCCCCATAGCTTTTGCTTCCTGCAAACTAACACAGGCGGAACAGGTCTGTAGTCATTTTGATAGAGAAGCACTCAGTGTGGCGTGGGGAGTGAAGCGATTCCATGAATAAGTTTATGGACAAAGATTCATATTGCAGTCTGATCAGAAGGCTCTAATATGCATCTTTGGCCCTAAAAAGAGTATACCACAAATAGAAGCCGCTAGCGTTCAAAGGTGGGCAGTAATGCTTTTATGATTAGGAATTCCAGCACATCCCTCAAAAGCAAAATTTAACTGCCGATGCACTGTCACTGCTCCCACTTCCAAATACTGAGGATTTCAAAGAAGCAGATGCTCAATATAGTGTTCTAGCTTTGGAGACCGTTTTCAATTTATCAGTGTTAAATGAAACCTTTGTTCCTGAAAGTCAACGCGATAAGCTTTTATCTAAAGAGTACCGTTACGTGAACCATGTGACAACCCCAAAATGCAACCATACTTCGTACGCTGCAGCAAAATCTCTTTCTAGAATGATACATTATTTTGGGAATTTGGGTTCATCGTGCCGACAGCCTTATGCAAGCAGATTTGCACGGCTCACACCTGGGTATAGATAACTTAAGAGCTTGACTAGGTCAAAGGTGTGGTGGCCTAAGATTGATTCTGATATTGGAAACAAAGTTAAATCGTGTCAAAACTGTCAAGAGTTTAAGGAAACTCAATCTGCAGGACCCAAGAATACCTGGGAGTATCTGCTAAAACCTAATGCTAGATTACATGCTGATTTTTTTTGGCCGATGGATAATTACGTTTTTCATCCTTGTTGGTGTACATAGTAAAATTCCATTCGTGCATAAAATGAAATCCACAACATCAGCCAAAGTTATAGATAATTTAAATAACCACAATGCAGAATACGGCCTAACTGATTCTTTAGTTACTGACAATGCTCCGCAATTTATGTCCGCTGAATTTCAAGGCTGGATAAAAGCTAATGGGATCCAGCACATGTCCGGCCCAGACTTTGCCCCCCGGATAAATGGTTTAGCTGAAATTTATGTCCGGAACTTGAAATGAATTTATAAGGCTGCTCGGCGGGCCTGAGAGTTAAAATCTTGACTGGATTTGTTGTTTCCGGATCCTGTCACTAAGGTTAAAAAGAATTAACTAAAACAGGTTCAAAGCACACACAACCGTGCATTGAATTCTTATCAAGTGGGGGATAAAATATCGTATCGGTATTAAAGCGTAACTAATTCTAAGTTATGGAGTATTGGCACTGTGTTTAAGAAATGTAAACACCAAACTTATGTTGTTGTCGATGATGATGGTGTCACTAAGCTATGCACACATCGTGAACAGCTAAGGTCCCATACCGTTTAGAATGATGTCGGAAATACACCGCCTAATGAGCACGATCCGACACGAAAATTCGACAATTCCAGCGTGAGTAAATTCCACTCCACACAAATTGCAAAGATCGTTTGTCTGTGGGTAGCCAACGTCACGAAGAGCAAATTAGCATCAACGCATTTCTGAGGCGAAAATCGCTGGGCCATTCCATATGATACTTGTAGAGCAGGTTGCTGAGCAGCAAGTGACGATGCCAATACCGAAGACCGCTAAAATAAAGCTGAAATATAAACATAAAGCATTGCCATCACCGCCTCTGCATGCTGATGATACTGCACTACTTCATAATGCCTATAACCGTTCTAAAAGGTTGCGAAAAGCCCCTGATAAGCTTTATTTGTAACCTTAATTATTTATTACTTTGTGTGGCTACTACTTCTTTGTTATAACAGGTTAATCGTAAATCCGATGAGGGTTTTTTTTAACTGTGCGGATGTCGCAACTTGTGTTCGTTCGAGTTGACTGTGCCTGGAACAAAATGCGTTAATTTTAAACTGTCCTCCTTAAAATTGGAAACCATGCTATGTGGATTATTATCCATGAGAAAAATAGATTTCTCTGTTTTATTAGTATGTTTTCCTATGTCTTTTCATGTACAATTCTTCCGCATCAGAATACAATGTTGTGTGGAGTCGCAACAGGAAAAACCGTTGCTAAATACCGGTGGATGCCAGATGACTACAGCTGCTGTCGTAGTGTTTAGGCTGCGAAATTGGTCGCTAGAGAAAAGAAAATAACAAAAGGGGTTGCTCATCAATTTAACTAAGAATTGTAATAAAGAAAAAAACTTGTTGCTCCAAGCTGTATCACAAGCTGTCAATTTTCAGATAAGCTTCGTTCAAGGTTTAATATATCGCTTAAACCTGTACATCTTGATTTTGTATTACTCAGCTTTCCAAAATGTTTATTTTTTCTCTTTTGAAAGCACAATAGTTATGTAATTTCTTAAAACTAGAGAGTGTGCTAAAAAAAACTTCCTTCCTTCGAAATAATACATATTTTATTTTCAGTTAGGCTAATAATTTTTTTTCAGTTTTTTCTTTCGTTCTCTGTATTGTGGTGTCATAAGTGAGATACCACAATGGTGCTATTCAAGTTAGGTCTAAAGTGTTAACCTCCCTAGACTTTCCTAACACAATGCTAGGTTAGCTATGACATATTGTAATATTTCATGCCATACATCATGTGACCATGCTGGTCAAACGACCCTGTAACTTAGTATATATACAAGCCTCAACAGAGTAAAGTTCTCTCTCTAGTTGTAACCTACACAACAGTGTCTGTCGTTACTATGCCCTGTTTAACCCACGCAGATTACTAGTGTACCAGCCAAAGTACACTACACTTTACCTCCTGGGTGGTGTGGAAAGAATCCATATTATTATACCAAAAAAACTATAGTATCTGAAACCTTACAGGAAAATGTTTGTACCTTTACTGGAGACAGGCAGCGACGTCATTCAACATAACGGTTTTTTCCACGGGTACTTGACATCACTTCCAATTACGCAGGCGCCGCCACGCTGGAAAATGACCACAATTCATGGTTGCGGCCATCTTAAAAATGACGCCACTTTCAGTCCGGACTAGGATGTATCAAATGGTCACTAAAATGTAGCAAAACGCACTTTCCCACCCTCCTTCAGATCAACGAAAACCTAAATGTAGCAAAAAGCACTTTTCCACCCTCCTCCAGATTGTCGAAAACTAAAAAAAAATGTGCCATCTTGCATGACGTCATGTCCGGTATGACGTCACTTCCGGTATGACGTCACTTCTGGTCAAATGGTCAAAGGTCACCGGGTGGGGGGAGTCCGCAAATCGCATTTTACCACTAATATTAAATTACAAGTTTTTGAATAGGAATGTGGACATCCCTGTGTGTAATGTAGTCAATACTCGACCTACATTGAAGGTTGATGAGAATTTAATATGGGCGAAATTTTTCCTAAACATCCTAGTAACTTTCGTGTTGAACCGGGGTGTTGTTGTGCCACAATGTTTCATGACAACTTGACTCAAGTCGACTTAACATATTTACGACAAACCTTTTCTTGCAAACCCTTCCAAACTTAAACAACTGCAGGAGGTTATTCAAAAATTGTTGTATGAAGGTCGCATTGAGTCTTCCAATAGTGCTTGGTATTTTGTAAACTTGACCATGTACATTGATACATTTTTCTTATTCCGTGGTGAAATTAGGAAATTGGGTTTCATCCTTTTCAAACAGACTATAAGGCCACATTACGTGAAGGTTGGCACCATCGTTAATCTTAAAACACCAATTAGATTGAAGGAGTTAAGTTCATTTGTTGGCCAGAGTGGATTCTTTGGGCAATATGTAAAATCTTACTCAGTAAATGCTAAACCTCATTTAGACCTTCTAAAATCTTCTGAGGAGTGGTTGTAGTCATCTGAATGTGACAGAGCATTTAACTTGTAAAAGAGAAATTACGACATGCTCTGATCTTGGCTCAGATTTTTTGCTATTTTATGTTTTTGGATGCGAAAGTTTCAGTTTTGGTTTTCGGCATTACTTTCTCAGGATGGACATAAATTCATACGCTCTGTTAGTCGAGCTTTAGGAAAGAAAGGACTTAGCTGTTTTAAGGTTGTAGTTGTTTTAGCCATACGTTAAAAAGTAACAAATTTCAAGTCATTACGGACCGCATATTTCTTAAGTGGCTTCATTCTGTAAGACAAAAGGAATATTGTCACGATGGGCTATTCGAATCGCTGCTTATGATTTTGATATTAAGTCAACGTTTTGGTGCCACAAACACATTGCGGATTGCTTGTCAAGACAGGTTTTGTTAACTTCAACAGGTATTTGGGGAAAGGGACTGGAAGACGGACTTAAGGCTGCTCAACAAATTGACCCTCTTTTGAAAGTAAGAGATTTTTTGACAGATGGTACTCCCTTTCCCATCTCTGATTTAGGATGCTGAGCTCGTATGATTTTCTATGGTGCTGCTATAGTTGGTGGTGTAGCGGCTAGATAATTTCCGGATAAACCCAATGGAAAAACTCTGTGTTCTATTTCCTCCCCAGAATACGAGTCTGATTGTGCGACCTCATCTAAGAATTGCTACTGCTCGTATGGGAGTGGCACGCACAGTACAACATCTGCAGAAGATTTGCTCGTAGTTTGGAATGACTCGTGACTTTGAGGCATATATTCACCCATGCTACACTTGCCAGAAGTATAACAATTTCCATACTGGATGGAATTGCCACATATAAAGTAATTTTCTGGTGACGTATTGCGTGTGGGTATAAGTGGTTCATTCTTAAGAAGTAACACGGGAATCAACTTCTTGCTCATCTTGGTTGACCCTCAGTTGGGGGAACTGCTATTTTGAGAGATGGACGAACGGAAGTATGGAAGTGACGCCACTTCCGGTCATGTGACCTCTGATGCTACCACTTCCGATTTCATGGGGTGGTCATCTTGGAACATGATTTCACTTCCTGTAACATGAACCCCATGAAAACCGGAATTGACGTCATTTTCCAAAATGACAGCCGCATGAAAACTGGAAGTGACACCATTTTCAAGATGGCAGACCCCATGAAAATTGGAAGTAATGTCATTTTCCTAGAAGGCGGCTCCCATGAAAATCAGAAGTTACGTCAATTTCCAGATGATGCTTCCAGTTACATGACCTATAATGACAGCACAACCGGTCATGCGACCTTACGTCCCCCTATGACGTCACATGACCGGAAATGACGTCAATATCGAAACAAGATGGTGGGGATTACCCCACTTGGTGTCAAGGTCAACAGTCAAGGTAACGGGACAAGATCAACCTACCCCAATAATGTGCAACTCCCTTCAAAAAACTCAGTTCTCCCCACTTCAGATCATGAAAATTCAACCAACTTCAATGTGTCGACCAAACAATAATAAATTTAAAAAATATAAATATATACATATTTTTTTAATGTTAAATTAGGGTATCCAACCATTATTTTTAACATTATTATCTCGTCACTTGAGGCGTGGATTATTTAAATGCGAGTTGAAGTTTTACAAGGTATTTGACTGCGTTTGTCTTACGTAGCTCATTAGGAAGCCACATCCCTAGTTTAACATTCGCTTTCCAGACAAATGCAGCAGCGAGACTTTCCTTCCATGCCTCGCGCTGAATCATTTTCCAATAACATGGCCACTTCTGCGAGTTGATGGTTGGCCTAATGACTTTACGTCAAATCTTCCGTTCTACTTTACTCACTATTGCGATCTTTACAGGCCTTGTCCAGAGTGTTGATGCTAGGATCTCCTCGTGTAAGTCGTTTTTCCAGTTTAGTCCCCGGTCCGCAGTATTGATAACCTGGAAAAGGCCTTTCTAACAGTAGCACGTTATGGCTCTGCTCAACAAACCCTCTCCCTCTTTAGTAACCTCAAAATACCGTTTATTCCTACCAAATTTTTACATTGTGTGACCACGAGCGTTTTTTTTTTGTTTGAGAATATTTTAAACGTTGAAACTTAACATGCACCTCCTACATCTCAGGCAGTATATCTGTCTTTTTATCACCATTTTCGGATTGATTGATTTTTCTATGAGACTGGTCCATCTGCTTAACCGGCTTTCAACCACATATTGCCCCTTTTCTTTTATTTTTTGGGTGGGGGATTAAGGCATGATCATATCAATGCTTAAAGTGTTTCGGACAAAAATGTGAACAACTTCACTTTCCTTTCTGTTTTGGGGGGTTGGGGCAAGGATGGTCATAGGGTCAATCCCCTTGCCTAAATGCAGAAATAAAGAACAAAATTCTAGCAAGGATATTTGTTTTTTTTAGGGGTTGAGAAGGGAGCAAGGGCATAGAAGCGCTACCCTCCTAATTAATTTTGTTTTTGCAGTAAAACGTGTCGAGGGCTGCAAAATTTTAAACAATAGGTATAACACATTGTGTTTTTTTGCCTGCAACTCGAGCCTTGAAACTAAAATGAATTGTATAACCTAGTTTGACATAAATCAGTTGCAGTTGGAAATATATTGTGAATCGGGTTAAACAATGTAGGAAGAGCAGAAAATAACATAAATGTATATTTCGTTATTTCTATGTGGTTGATTTTCACTGGCTTATTTCAGTTAGGTTAGTGGTAGGGTATTTTGTCCAATTTGCTTAACCATAATTACGCATAGCAGACATGTTATGCTTATGAAAATGATGGCAAGTACAACAACAAACAACTTTTTTCAAGCTCTAATACATGTAGCCTGTGCATTGGAAACCAAAAGATCTAACTGTCCTAATGTTGTTGTTCACCCACACCTTAAAAATAGCAGCATTCACGGCGGTTTCAATAATGCTGCCAGCCAACTTCTTATGCAACTTTCATTTGCGCCTGTGATTCGAGCGATTGCGTGGAGTCTGCAGCGAGTCACATGACTGAAAGTGCCAATGAGGTAGCAAGGTTTGACTGTTTTGGCGAGTAGGAGTAAGGTTTGGAAATACGCTACCGGCCCTAATTCCAATAAGCGCTGCCATTGTTGGTGGTGCAGGTGCTGTGGCTAGTGGTAGAGTAGCTATTGCATCAGCCGTTAACAAGGCCAAACAAGATGCCAAGATGCTTGAAGAGTTTCATAGTTACAAACTCAAAATGGAAGGTAAAGGATTGAAGCTTTAAAAACTGCGTGGTTAACTAGTCACCAAGGGACGTCCAAAGTAAAAGCATGGCAAAAGAGTCTTTTTGAATCCGCAAGGGTCTGATAAGCCTACATCGTCTATTACAGTCCATCGACTTACCACCCACTGTTGAGGCGTTAAAAATTAGGTGTTGCAGGGCCACTTTCAGCAAGGATATGCTTCCAAAGACCCTTTTGCGCGAAGGACAATATGGTATCATGAATATACAAGATTATAATGCTGGAAAGAGGACTCACTGTGTATATTATTCGACTCTCATCGGCAAGTGTTACTACTTTGACAGTGACGGTGATTTGGTGGCACCAGTTTTGTCGATGAGTTATTTAACCGCACATTTGGAACACAAAGAGGACAGAGTCCAACACTTTAATCAAATTTATTGTGGATATTTGTGTCTGTTCACCCTAAGGAAATTATCCAAGGATATCCAGTATCATCGCATTCCTGAACTAATGAAAAAATATATTTTTCTTAATTCCGTAAAGTTCACATAGAAATCAATTTGAAAGTACACTTACGCTTTCAAAAATGCATACTTGTTGTGACATTAATACTCAAATTCTTCTCGATTAGCTTTAATGGGCGTTGCATGATGGTCGTACCAAGATCCCCTGCCGATTTTGAAAGTCTTAATCCTTCGCGCCTAATTCCACACCATACGTTGAGTGACGTGGCCAAATCGCTGCAGTAAGACACGATCTTACAGAGAATGGATGTGTTATTTAGAGAAACCTAATGGGCGTGCGTGTGAGGAAAAACAAAGAATTAAATGCTATGAAGGGCTACTGTAATTGTCAACGAATGCTCGGCTAAAAAAAATACTTATATTGCGGGCAGCTTTTCCTAAAAACACGTGCATGGGCTTTTTCAATATGCAGTCAGCACTCTTTCGTCAAATTTACAAATAAGCAGTTTATTTCAACGCTTGCCTTTTGTATTCAAGATATAAAGTACAACGTTTATTTCCATTTCTCAGGTAAATAAAAGTTCATAAGGCAATACAGGGCATGAAACATAAAAATACAAGGCATTAGTTACAGGTTTGAAGATGGATGCCAACTTGCTTCCATGAACACAGGCAGAAGAAGAAGAAGTGAGTGAATGCCGAGAACAAGTGGTGCGGTCTAGCATCAGAAAATGGCACCACCAGCATTTCTTCTTATAGACTGGATTCGTTCATAGTTTCGCTTTCAATTTTTGGCGTTCTAGCAGGAAACGAAACTGAATGATTCCAGTGATAGTTACACAAAAATTATCTTACAATTTTTGTTCTTAGATAAATCCTGTTAATCAAGCTAGTCTATTACATAAAGATTACATACCTATTATCTAGGCTATTTCACTGAATGTGGAAATTAAGTAAAAACTAAAGAGGTGAAATGACACAGGGCGTTTTACACAACATTCCCACCTCTTTTTTGCTTAATTTCACAAACCACATTACATCTTGGTTCAGTCCTAATGCATGAAAAGTGTTCAGTCACTTGCAAAAAAAGTCAGTCCAACATGGCGGCTCTGAAACGCACAAAGGCACCGCTTGGTAAGGGCTTAGTGAAAGCATCTGTGATATTGTCTTTACCTGAAATGTAGTTAAAGGTGAACTTTTCTCTCTTGACAGCTTCTCGATGAATAGACATCGCAGATCGATAAGCTTTCCTTTGCATTCTTTTATTCTCATTGTTAGCGAAGGAGATGGCTGATTCATTGTCGCACTTCACACATGCTTGTGGTTGGACGTTTAACCATGGTATTTCGTGGCAAATAGTTGTGAGCCATCGTACTTCCATCACTGTAGATGCCAGGCTAACAAAATCTGCTTCCATCATTGAAAGCGCAACACATTTTGGTTTTTGGACTCTCCAGGTGATCGGGATGCCTGAAATGAATCCAACGTTTCCGGACCATGATCTTCGATCATCTATGTTCAATGCCCATGATGTATCGGCATAGAACATTAGGGCTGGTTGTCCAGGTGCTACGTCTAGACAAATACTCAAGTCCTTGGTTGAGTATGTGTAGGCTAACACATGCATCAGCAGTCTCCAGTGATCTGATGATGGATTGCTGTTGAATTGTGATAGCACTGTCACGGCGAATGAGATGTCCGGCCATGTTCGGGATGCTAAATACATAAGGGTGTCGATTAGAGATTGGTATCTGGTTTCAAAGTCTTCATCTTCGACAGCTGACTTGTTTCTTGGCAAGACCACCCCTGAATCCAGAGGCACCAATAGTCTATTGGTTTCTTCAATTCGAAGTGCTGTGCATTCCTTCGATGTACTTCTTCTGATGGCTCTTCCATCTTCCATCACTACATTCGAACTGGACTCCAGGAAAGTGCTTATTCCTCAAGATTAACCACATCATATTCTATGGCTATTAGGGGTACAACCGCTCTTAGAGTTGCTACATCTTTAGCAAAGATGGCTAAGTCGTCCACAGAGACTAGTACCACAGCTTTTCATTTGAATGTGTCGATACAGTTCGTTGCAACGAGCTTCGAGAATCCTATTTTCTTCATCGTCGAGTCCAACACGTCAAACCAGTCCTTCCCTGATTGGTGAAGTCCATAGAGGGCTTTCTTCAGTCTCCAGGTAATACCTGTTTAAACCAAATCCCGGGGCAGGTTTCAAATAGGTTTCCTCGGCTAGGTTACCATAAAGATAGGCACATATCTAGGTGGCACTGTACCCATCCTGGGCAAACGACAAGTAATGTGAAAAAGAATCTCACTAGTGTGAATGAGATTATGGGCGAATATGTCTCAAAGTAATCGCTTCCTTTCTTTTGGGCATATCCTTGTGCTACAAGGCGTGCACGAAACCTGGCAATTTTGCCTTTGCTGTCTTTCTTGACGGTGTAAACACAACGAGAGCCAATCTGCTTCTTTCGGGCAGGTTTCAGGTCTTCCTTAAAAACATCTCGCTGTCGCAATATTTTTATTTCTTCTTCCATGCCTTGCTTCCACGCAGCTGATTCTGGTGAATGGATAGCCTCTTTCTAATTTGCTGGAATTCTTACTTCCACGCATAGGGCTTCAGGATGAAAGCTTATGTCTTCTCCCACAGCTGCTAAAAATTCATCGCTGTCGGTGTCTTCTTCAGATGATTCTTGATCTGTATGTGTCCTGGGCGTCATCAGCTCAGTGTCGCTTCCCACTGCTTCAACTTCTTCGCCTCTCGCTGACGTTGTATTTTTGGTGCTGAAGTCGAACGTTCCAGGGTTGATGCTGAGATTGTTCTTTTCACAGAAAGTGTTGACATCCTCCATTGCTCGAAGTCGTGTACCATCCATATATCTGTAATAGATATCGGCTCTTCCAGTATTTTTTCTGGATGGGCGTGTAATGACTAGACGTTCCCATCCAGGTTCGGGAACTCTACAAGTTGTAGTTGGCAGTGAGCTGGATTCTTCACGATGTATTCCTGTGACAGGTCTTTGTTCTGCAGGCTCTTCCCGTCTTCTTCCTATTTGCACTGGTGCAGTTCGCTCTCTTTCTCTTGTTGCCTGCACTCTTCGTGATGGAAATTCTGGCTGTTGATGTTCTAGGATGAATTTAACGATTTCAGATTTATTCTTCTTGCCGTTTCTTAGGGCTTCCATGCCAGTCCTTTTCTCGTTGAATCTGACATTCGTCGTTTCTCTGATGATATATCCTTCGTCAGGAAACCAAATGCGATTACCCGTGGTTGTGTCAGCTTAACCCATCATGATGCCTAGTTGTGATCTCAGTCGCAGATTTGATTTAGGATGACGGTCATTATATACAAAACTAAAAGATCCTATTCTTCGTAGGTACTGCTGGCTTTCTGCCGTGATACAGCACGTCATGTATTTCACCGTTGATCCTAGTATGAGTTACCTTTTTCTTCAGGTAGATTGCAGTGAGAACAAGTTTAGCCCACCACTCTGCTGATAATATGGCAGCTACAAGAGGAGTTCTAACTAAATCTAGTATCGTGCGACCCCAAACGCTCGGCAACCCCATTCATCTCAGGACAGTATACATTTGTACAATGTGCTCGGATCCCTAAATGGTCTAGTTCTTTCTTGAAATATCATTGTCTGTTCTCAGGCCTTTGAGTTTCCTTCCTGTCTCTCGCTATACTTTTGCAAAGAAGATCTGAAATTTCTGGAATGCTACATCTTTTGACTTCATGATATAAACAAAGCATTTATGAGAATAGTCATCCACGAAGTAAATGAAATGTTTAGAACCCCCTGCTGTGGATACTGAGACAGGACCAAATGCGTCACTGTGTACCAAATCGAGAACATTTTTGGCACTTCGCTCAACTAAAGGCGCGTGTCAAGCGCGTGTGGCTTTTTACCGCTGACATGAGTCGCAGACAAGATTGTCTATTGAATGTACTTTGAGTCCACGCACCTTTTTGTCACGATGCATTCGTCGTATAGTTGGGATACCTATGTGTCCAAGTCGTTCATGGCATAAATCGGTGTCTGTCACCTTCGACCTCTTCTCAACGTCAGTCTATTTGAGTGTGCTTCGATGTACATCGGTTTTCTCTGTTGATGACTGAAGAATATGCTTTACTCTTAGCTTGGAAAGTGTCTGCCTTTCCATCGGGTATCTTGCTAGCTTTGTTCATTGGGGACGCTGCAAGAGTTCCGTTGACAATGAAAATTGTCCTATTGCAGGTGCCCGTATGTACGGCTTACCATTGCGATGTAGGACGACTAAACCTTGGCCATCGGTCGCAATCTTCAATCTACTGTTGAAAAGTTTTATCCCCGAGATCAAGTTCCGGTTCATTCTAGGGGCGTGCATTTCTCCTTTCAGTGTTACTGGCACTGATTTCCTCTCATACGGCACGTTTAAGTGAATATCGCCAATTCCACTTATCAGAAAGGTACCTTCCGCAAGTCGGGCAGGCTCTACATGTATCTCCCTGTAGTTTGTGAACCACTCCTTTTTTCCACAGAAATGCTGCATGGCAGCCGCTTCAACTGCCCACTGTTGTGTCCCTGACGATACAGTCTTCACTTCTACAAAGTTAGTTCCAGCCTGGAATTTTTGTTTTTCATTTGGGCGTACTGCTATCTTCTGCACTGTGGTACATCGTTCTTTACGAGGCGTGCTGCAACTTCTGGCGAAATGATTTATTTCATTGCAGTTGTAGCAGATGATGGTGTCACCTGGCTTCTGATTGCGGGTTCGGCTCTTTGAACGTTTTCGTCCGCCTTTTCCACGATGGTTACTGCCTCGTTGGCATGCATCTCTGTCTTGAAAATCATCTTTTCCTGTTGACATCTCTTGAATTGTGGAGTCGTCCATGGATGAGGCCACCCCTATTGGATGTGTTCTCTCATACTCGTTCAACAGTAGCTCCTTGATTTTCTTGGGCAAGAATTCTTTGTCGTCTGAGGTATATAGGATGTGTACGACGGAATCCCACGAATCCGGCAGTTGGCATATCATCTGATAAGCAAGTTCTTCGTCGTCGACAGTTTTTCCTGCATCGGCTAAGTCGGTTACAGCATTTTGTAGACGAGAGTGGTATTTAGCCATGGTATCTTGGGGTATCTTGGGGCTCGTGACTTGGGCTCAAATACGTCAGCAAGATTCGTCCATGCTTCCAAAGCTGTCTTGCAGTTTCAGATTAAAGGCTTGATGTCGACTTCCAAACCTAACGCTATGGTGGCAAGGGCTCATGATGCTCTAGGAGTATACTGCCATATCAATCCCGGTCGTACTTCTTCTGCTGCAGCTGGTGCAGGTTCAGGATTGACCGCATCTACAAAACCGTCAGCCATTGTGATTTCAAAAATTAAATGTTTTTTCGAGAAATAGCACTACCCCTGTTTTAATTTAAGTGGCACCGAAGCATAAAAAATATTGTCCACCATTACTGACACACTTTAATAGGGCTATAATGGTACGGCAGGAAGTTTGTATTGAGTACTTGTTACAATACATCAAAGGGTTTATGTTTAATGCTTAATATGACTTTCATTTGCTTTTGAATTCACTGAATTATTTGCTATGTAGTAAAACTTATGCCACACTCCCAGCATGTGTATGGCTTCTTCCCACTATGTATTTTGAGTAATGTACAATTGTCCTCCAAAAATATATACAACGCTATTTTTAATTTGTTTGGTAGACACGTGCACTAATTCGTTTTGTTGCTCTCTCCAATTTGGCCCAACTTTCAAAAAATTGCAACGCATTGAAAGCAATTAATTGGCTTCTCTCCCATGTGTCGTGTTTCAAGGGTCAAATAAAGGACGTAATAGTCGTACTAAAGTTCGTAGTAAACACCTTCTACCACAAAACATTGCCAAAAACAATTGTAACTGAAATACTGCATGAAAAAAGAGACCAGGCCACACCGCATACATCACATGTATACTGCTTATCGCCAACGCGTCTTTCGTGGCAGCCTATATTTTTTACTTCAAAATATTCCCGGAATATTCTACAATGTTCCAACACTTCCTAAATGTTTACTAGATTAAGTCACTAGAATTAATTACGGATAGACGGGATTTGTCTGTGTGGAAAGGCGGGTCCTGTTTCCGACATTTGAATTGTCCGTCGCCACTATAATGCACGCTAACGCTGCAATTTGGTTCGGCAGTTATTACAGAAAAAGTTCTTACTCGCAATAAAACGTTCTGGGTTCATGACCTTTGTTATTTAGAGGAACCCATTGGGCGTGCGCGCGAGGAAAAAAATAACAATTAAATGCTACGAAGGGCTACCGTAATTGTCAACGATCGCTCGGCTGAAAAATAAAGAGAACATTTTGCCGGCCATCAGGCTGGCCAGCTAAAAATGGTTACTTTTTGCCTAAAACATACTTAACCTGATAATTTGCATTACCTTCCTCGAATGTGATGTTCCCCTGGAGGTTTCTTCCGGTGCGCAGGTGCCTGCTTGCATATACCACCGCGCATGCGCGGTGCGGTCCTCCCTTATAAAAGCGAGAGAGGTGACGCTTCCGGCATTCATTTTACTCTCAATGTGTCAGGCAGAGACTCTAGAGGGGAGGTAGGGCAGGAGTAAGGTTAAGTATGTTTTAGGCAAAAAGAAACCATTTTTAGCCGGCCAGGCAAAATGTCCTTTTTTTGTTTCCAAATCATATTAACCTGATAATTTGCATTATCAGTAGACCTCTTCAGAGGCAGGTGGCGGGCACCGCCAGGACGGGCGCCTCGGGATGCAAGCAGGCTTTCCCCAAAAAAATTTTTTATCTGGAAGAGAAAAATTCGCACTTTATTCAGAACAATAGTTGCATAGTTGCATAGGGATAACTACGAATGAATGGTCGACAATGGTTTGCAATATTACTTAGTAACTCAACCACGTTAAATGGTGAAAACAGTACGCGGTGCGGCTAAAATAAATAACACATTTCAAGTTTCTTTGGCCTGAACTGGGAAGCCAGCGTAGCAAGGTATGATGCAACACCTTTAGAAATTCAAACGTGGCAAATATTGACCGTAGCCAACGAAAATGTGGCACCAGCCGGGCATCACCTGCTAGAAATTCATTGTGAAGTAGACAATTGAAGGAAAAGAAAATGCACCCAACATTACTTTTATTTTATTTATAAAGAGACAATGGCCAAACCCGCAATTTACGCTTTGAGCTGGAGGGTGGAAATGGTCGTTAATCCCTCCGATGAAGAAATTATAACTTTGAAATGTGGGTCTGCTAAAACCACTCTGAACTCGAAAGAGTGGACCGAATTTTACAACCACAGTCAACAGGTAAATGTTGCAATACACCACTGCTGAAAGTAAAGCATACCAGATGAAAGTACCAACAACGAAGATTCTCTGCTTGCCACCATCCATCACTTTCAACTCTCATGGAGCTGTTTATCAGCAACGCCATAAAGCGGTTCTGATGCAGGAGTTTAACGGTGTTTTAGAAACCGCTCTGGAATTGCCTTCAAAGTCGGCACAAAAAGAATTCGCATAAAATACAATGGAGATAAAACTCAGTTTATATTATACTTTTATAACAAAAGGAAAGTCTCCCAGACTCTACTTCAACTTGACTTTCCAGAATGGAGCTAATTGTTTAAAAGTGTTACGGAGATTTATCGACACATCCACCACGAAGCCGACACCCTCAGCGACGTAGAAATTAACTACCACTTGAATAGTTTCGTTTTTCCACACCAAAGGTGTAGCCCTGGTTTCTACATTTAAAAATATTAGGGACATTACTTGTCTGTCAGCCACATTAATTTTACGTATTTAATATCAGCACTTTTGCTTGGCTCTAGTAAACTTTTGAGATCCCCATTTTATCAACAGATGGGAATTGGTTATTTATTCCTTAATGACTATTAGTTTTTTTTGCCCATAGATGGTGCAACTGTCTAGTTTCAGTACCTAATTGGCATCACTTCCAGCTTTCACTTTCGTTTTGTGTATTTTATTCAACTCTCAATAGATGGCACTTGTTTTACTGCTTAGCACTGAGCACTTTATTGGGTGGATTCAACAAAAGTATCATAGGAGTAACTAATTTAGGTGTATTACAGTTCTCTCAATAGATAAATCTCTATGTTTCAGCACGGACTTATATACTATCACACTATGTGTGATGGACAAGTCACTCAACGCTGCTGCGTGGGGCAGGGCTCGTTCCCGAGACAACAAACAATGGCAAATGTGCATGCTCACATGACGTCACATCCCTCTTGGGGCCTGCTCTGGCTTGCTCGGCATCCATTTTCTAATTGTCGGTTCGGTGTGGAGTGTTTTTGATGACGTGGTAGTTCTCATAAATAACAAGCGCTTTTCAAACTCAAGTTTAATGATGGTATGGAACGTTCAGCGGGAAAGGTACTGCGCCAAAGGATAGCGGTGGGCTGTAGAATTTATTCGATTTATACTTATGTATCGTTGCTTGTTGATAGTCCTAGCTGGCAGGAATCCACTGCCAACTGCGGCATGAATGAATGGCTGATGCGCATAGGCAGCTTGCGGCGAACATTGTGCGTAAATTTTGTGTGTAGTAGTTCGCTGCTTCATCACGTTGTCAACCTGTATCATACCTCAAAAATAACCACCACTGTTCCAACTCAAATTTGATGTTTAGTATGCAACAACTTACTGCACGAAAGGTAAGCAAAGAACTGGAGAATTTATTCGCTCCGTACTTTTTGTTACTTAGCCGCAATGTTGACAGGCAGATGCGCATGCGCTACACAAAAGTCTGATTGCAGGTTGCAGTGAACGTTATGTGTAAATTTTGAGACAAAAATGGAATAAAATTCGATGGAGGGGGACTATGCTTTTACGACAATATTGGTGTATTTGAAAGCAAAACCAAATTTCTTTACGTAGCTTATTTGCCTTCACTTCTCTTCTCTCACACTCCCACTTCCCCACAGTGAAATTCCATTTCTTTCCTCATTCAGAAAAAACTCATGAAGAAACCGCAAGAAAAATACTCAGTGATGTGTAACAGTAAATACTGAGGAAAAAATGTGTGGAGGACGTTTTTTTAGTAGGATGTAACCCGCATTCTTATTTAATTATAATGTTGTAACGGGCTACAGCACACACTAACTTTATGCACTTTATTTCCTTAATTTCTCCCCCCTCCCCCCTCACAAGAATAAAGAAATAAATTTTATTATTTTTCCTTTTCCCACACTGGAAGAACCCTTACACAAGCGACCACAAATAGCTTGCTATTAAAAGTATGAACAAGCTCCCATTGTAACAGTTTCACTGCAGTTGTATTTATTTGGGAAAAGAATGAAGGAGCAGAGC
>JAHWFP010156007.1:26246-62138 GCA_023313725.1 Lithobius niger
CCCCCCCCCCCCCCCCAATAAAAAAAAACCCTCTTGTGTCATCTCTTTCCCTATTAGAAATAAAGTAAGAGCGCAAGAACCCCCCACAAAAATAAGTCATACACTTCCTTTCTTGGAAAAAATAAGTAGGAAGGAACAACCAAAACAAACTGCAGTTCTTCCTTTGACCGCTACGTTCTCTTAGTCTGTTAAACGTCATTGTAACTATCGAACGTGGTTGAGACACGTGCTATCTTGCGCTTCACATGTTGTGTAAACATTAGAAAATGGCGGCCACGGATGATGGTGATGATAATGGTTTACTGCTGAGCACTGAGCAGTTTTATTTTTCAGCTGTAGTTATTTACGCAGATGGCATAGCATTCAGTTTCAATTTGTATATTTTATTCAAACTCTCAATAGATGGCACTTCTCAATATGGTTTACTGCTGAACACTTTCATTCTTCAACTGTAGTTCTTTACACAGATGGCATAGCATTCAGTTTCATTTTGTGTATTTTATTCAAACTCTGAATAGATGGCACTTCTCAATACGGTTTACTGCTGAGCACTTTCATTCTTTAACTGTAGTTATTTACACAGATGGCATAGCATTCAGTTTCAATTTGTATATTTTATTCAAACTCTCAATAGATGGCACTTCTCAATGTGGTTTACTGCTGAGCACTTTCATTCTTCAACTGTAGTTATTTATGCAGATGGCATAGCATTCAGTTTCATTTTGTGTATTTTATTCATACTCTCAATAGATGGCACTTGGTTTACTGCTTAGCACTGGGCACTTTTATTTTTCGATTTTATTAATTTCTTGGTGATAATTAGTTTTCGATTCCGAATCATAGAGGGTGCAATGGTTTGTCTGTGTTTCAGATTGCTACCACAGTTCTTGGCAATTTCGGTTTCGTTTTTTTTATTAATTCATAATTTTGTTGTTAGATGGAGCATGCGAAAGCGGTATTTTTCTTGGGTTATATGTTTTCATTAACTTTCACACCAGACCCAAACTTGCGGTTTGTGGCGTTTTAAATGGCTTTGTAAATGCACTATTTGCTCAACAGAACTCCAAACTTAAAATTTCTGTTGAATGAAAAGTGCCTTTGCAAAGCCATTTATAACGCTACAAACAGCACATCTGTATCTGGCACGGTTCCGGAATTATTGACCGTAGCCCCCTCCCCTTAATAGGTAGGCCTAAATTTGTATCATTCTGGTTTCACTAAAATATATTGCTTTGGCATTGCTAAAATGTGATGTGTATTGTTTTTGGCAAGCGTCCGAAGCATATGAGAAATTAGCCTTTGTGGGCTAATTTTTACCCATATTACTTCCCAACAAAATTTGTATTAGTGGTTAAGTGTTTTTGTGTTTGCGTAAAAGCTATTCGATATTTATAAGCTTACTAAATTTGTAGATATGCGATTGCATATTTATTGCACATATTTATTAACTATACTTACTTTTACAAGTGCCCATTGATGATGCGTCCACATTTTTATTAAGTAGAACGTAAGTCAAGGTCATTTCGTGGAATCCTTCTAATGTCCGCTTGGAGCCCACGTTATTTTTTTGGGATTTAGACCTTATGGGCTCCTAGCTGACATAGTATAGCAGCGTAGGAGGTTTTTGCAACGCAGATCTAAATCAGTGAAAGTATAGTCTAGGATGGAAAGACTATACACAGGAACAATACCTGAGAAAACCTAGGACAGGAAGGTTTTATCAAACTATCTAGACGTCGGGGCATAGCAGTGACGATGCGTGTTTTTTTTAAATATATTAAATAAATTTGATACAAATTTCATTACACGATAAACAAACGTGGGTCCACACTGGACAACGATGCAGAGCAGGCAGTCAAACGCAACACTATTTCTTAGGCTAGTAAGAAACATTGTTCCGTTGTGCCACCCTTTCATTGTCGAAAAACAGTCCGTGGTAAGGGATACTGGTGAAGGACAAACAGACAAACACACAACAACATAATACAACATGCTTAAAGTCCGTAAGTGTCAACTATTTTTTCCGAAATACCATTCGTCGCATTTTCTCTCCCGAAAAAAAACTTCACGAAAAAAGATTTTTTTAAAACCAACTAAAACTTGCGTTAGGTCCATTAGGCCAAGGCTTTTTCGGACATATTAGTTAACCTACGGCGCTGTGTAAGACCAAAACTCACTCCACGCGAGGATTACCACATTCCTTCGGCGATAAACTAAAACGGAATCACCCGCGTTATAACATTTAAAAGACAGGACGATCAAACAAAAAATAATGCAGCCCCGGGCAATACATAGCCAGCTGAGGTGGCTTGAAAATTATGACTGAGTCGCTCCACAAACCCCAAATTCCATGCTGAAAGGATGCATGCCCCGTGAACCAAATCCACGAAGACTTAACATGACTGCGTAGTATTCTGTAAACAATAGTGCTCAAACCATGCAGCAGTTTATCAATTAAATATACCCGGTTTTGCAAGCGCCATTAAAGGCATTCGTATAATAATTCCTGAGTGGTTGAGCATCTTTAAAGGCTTAGTATAAGGCATTCATATAATAATTCGTGATCATTGGTGGATATTCATGAATAATTCGTGATCATTGGTGGATATTCGTGAATAATTCGTAGTATAAGGCATTGGCATAATTCGTGAAATTCTTATAATTCGTAAAATGAGGTGGACGAGAACTAGCCTATTAGAATTTGTTGGATGTACTCCTTGTGCTGAATTTGTGGATGATAGCACAGAGTAACGGAAAAGCCAGTCAGGTTTGCAAATGAAGTTGCTTTTCCAAATTAGACCATAATTGACAAGCCACCTGTGATGTATGAGGGTGTCAGTCATACTATTGTGGGTTCACTAAGGCATAATTAAAACAGGAACACAGTGTTGTAGGCTAACACTTGAAGGACGGCTTTATTCAGTTGGTACAGCCTTTATATAATGAATGTCACATGACATGTAGTCATGTGATATAAGTATGGCAACAACATTGTATGGATAGACTGATTAACTAAAGAGGTATGTTAGGCTATGTATGTGGTTAACATTGGGACTTAAAAGACTACCTTTGTGGTGCCTCTATGATGACACCACAATACAACCAACTAATAAAAAAAAAGAAAGAAAAAATTCTTAAGTCTAGCTGAAAAATAAATATGTATTATTTCGAAGACATGAATTTTTTATTAGTAACTGCCTACTTTAAATTGTATTTATGAAGAATATGTGTCGCTTTTAAAGAAGAAATAAACATTTTGTGAAAGCTTGTAACCCCCCCCCCCTTAACTCGACAAAATGTCTGAAATTTTAATGATGCTTGAAAAACTGGCATCATGAAGTCAATCTGATTTATATTTCATGTAAACTGGCTTGTAATTGCTATTTTTCTGAATAGATTTTGGTAGTGTTTCCTTCTTTTTTGGCTTTTTGGTTATAACAACAACTGCTGTTTACAACGGAGTTGATTAGTTGCAAACATGTGGCTGCTGAGTTCATCTGTTAGTTTGTTACAGATGGTTATATTACGCCGGAGGCTGTTTCAGCTCCCAAAGCAGTTGTCCGGTCGTGAAGGAAATTTTACATGAAAGAGAAAAGAGACATGTTTTAAAACCGAGGAATCAATTTTCCTCAATAATAACTGAAAACACTACATGTTGCCAACCATAGGCACAATTTAAAATTTACAAGGTCTATTCCTTGCACAAATAACATTACCTACACATGTTGCGAGCATCGCACAAGTTAAAATACAACCCCCAGTTGGGCTGACGTAGAACAGGTTACGAACACTTATATTAGCCTACATTATTTATCAAATGTTGAGCTTGTCCGGAGCTCGTTTGGTTCGCTTCGGACGACCTGATACTATTGGAGGCTGCACTGCATCATCTGCACGTGGTGGAGATGGTGCAACCTTACGTTTTCTCAGTTGGCTTTTCACCGTAGTGGGCTCCGATGGTTTAGCTGGAGACTGCCTTATAAGTAAAGGAGGTTCCAGGCCACCTGTCCTTCCAATATCTCGCTGGGAGGCGCTGTAATTTTGCGACATGGCTAATTCACTGGGAACAGTGACGTCATCGGACTCGCCCACTGGCTGTGTGTGGGGTGACATTGACTGGATTGTGCTGACACCTGGTGTCGCAACTCGTAAATTGTCAGGTGAGGTGCTTTTGATTGGTGTAGCTCCCTGCCTGGCACCGGTGGAACGCCGTGATTGGCCCACTGACTGCCGCCGACAATTTGAATGCTCATGTGTCACCTGTTCGTGACGTGTTGTGCCAACCGAATACCGCTTTTTCGAAACCAAGTGTTCCTTGGAATTACCGGCCTCTTTATTCATGGCCAAATCTACGGAATTATTCGATGGAATTTGTGTATTTGAATTCAATTCTTCAGCATCTGGATTAATTCTAGGCCTTAGCTGGTCACGGTGCTTTCGCACTACCCCAAGCTCTTCAGTAAGTACACTGTAGAATAAATGAGATAGCTTTTTTTTGATAGATCCCTCGACCATAGCTTGGGATTAGATTTGCCATAGTCACGGTACCAGATTTTATAACCAACTTGATAGTTAACTGAAGCACGATGTTGGGTGCTTTTAATCTGTTTTTGTTGGTTTCTTTTAACCACGGACACAGGGTCAGGATAAAGCAAATCCAATCTAGATTTTAATTCTCTATTGAAGAATAATTTACCAGGTGTAGCTTGGGTGGTAGAACTTCGTGATTCATGACGATATTAAGTATGCATTTATACTTTCCTGAACGGAACAACTGTCACGCCAAACAGCTTTGTAGACACGTTTAAAATTCCGGACGTAAATTTCGGCTAATCCGTTAACCCACGGCGCAAAAGCCGGGCCTGATAGGTGTTGGATTCCGTTAATCGTTAACCATGATTTTACCTCTTTAGAGGACCACTGCGGGCCATTGTCGCTAACTAAGGAATCCATCAGCCCGTATTCAGCAATGTGGTTATTCAAAATATCAATAACTTTAGCTGACGTGGTAGTTTTCATTTTGTGCACGAACTGAATTTTACTGTGTGCATCCACTAGGATTAGAAACATGAAATTATCTAATGGTCCTAAAAAATCAGCGTGATATCTAGAATTTGGCTTTTGTGGATACTCCCAGGTATGCTTGGGTCCTGCAGATTGAGTATCCTTAAATTCTTGACAATTAGAACAGGATTTAACTTTGTTTTCAATATCTGCGTCAATAGAAGGCCACCACAGCTTAGACCTAGCCAAGCTCTTTAATTTAACAATACCAAGGTGTGAGCTGTGCAAATCTTTCAAAATTTGACATCTTAAAGCTGTCGGCACGACGATTCTAAACCCCCAAAAAAGTGTGTCACTTTCAATCGAGATTTAATTGCGGCGTGTGAAGTACGGTTGCATGTCCGGATTATCACACACTTCAGGCCAGCCACGATTAACGTAACGGTATACTTTAGACAGTAATTTGTCACGCTTGCTTTCCATAACCAAAGCTTCGTTTAGCACTGGTAAGTTGGAGATGGTTTCCAACGCTAGTACATTGTACTGTTGTTCAGCCTCTTCAAACTCCTTGTCGTTAGTGAGCGGAAGTCTAGATAGTGCGTCAGCAGTTAAATTCTGCTTGCCTGGTATATGTTGGAAGTCATAATCATAAGCGTTAAGCATAACCGCCCAACGTTGTACACGTGCTGCTGCCATCTGTGGGATACCCTTTTTAGGGCCATAAATCCACATTAAAGCCTTTTGATCAGACTGCAATATAAATTTCTGACCGTAAACGTACTCATGAAACCGTTTAACTACCCAAGCCACGCTGAGAGCTTCACGATCAAAATGACTGTAGCCTTGTTCGGTTTTGGTTAGCTTCCGAGAACCGAAAGCTATTGGACGCGATTCGCGATTAGGCATGACATGCATCAGGCACGCCCCCACCCCATAGGGTGAGCCGTCACAAACCAGTTTAAGTTTTAATTTTGGGTTATAATGCACCAAAACTTTTGATTTAACAAATAATTCTTTTACTTTGCTAACAGCTTGGTCACATTCAGTCCCCCATGTCCACTTTACTTTAGGGCTTAACAACCGGGTAACAGGGGAAAGAATATGAGCAAGGTTAGGCAGATATTTTGAGTAATGATTCACGAATCCTAAGAAACTTTGTAGTTCTTGAATACAAGTTGGATTCGGTGCGTTTGTGACTGCTTCAACCACCTCAGGGAGTGTGTCCAAACCTTCAGCATTCATCATATGTCCTAAATATTTTAGTTCCGGCTGCGACAGCTTACACTTGTCGATCCTAAGCCTAGCCCCTGCATCCTGTAGAGCAGTTAGCAGCTGATTCAAAGATTCGTCATGCTTTCCCCCCTTCCCGCTCACGAGGATGTCATCATAAAATGGTGAACATTTGGGGATTTTACTCGTGATTTGCGTCATGACCCTCTGGAAAATTCCAGGACTGGACGCAAGGCCCAGAGGTACACGAAGCCAGCGAAAAAGACCCAGGGGAGTGTTTATTGTTAACCCTTTTATGCCCAAATTAATTACGGTTGTCGTTATTATTATTTTTTTAAGTCCCAGGTAGTTGGGTCAGTCGCGGGATTCGAACCAGCATTCACTTGGTTTGGAAACGAGGACGCTGACCACTGGGCTGTTGCTGCTCGCTTTGGTCGGGGTCCCCGGGGACCCCTCACAAAGCTTGCAGTGCGAGTTGGGACTTAGTTCTGCTCCATCGTCATTTGGCTACGGCGGGCCTGAAAGGGTTAATGCTGCCTGCGACTCAGGATCTAATTCAATTTGTAAAAAGGCATCCTTAACCCTATATACGCGTTGCGCCCGAAATCGGGCGTGCAGTATTGTTGCAGAACACGCGTTGAGCCCGATATCGGGCTGCTGATGACGTTTGAACAAGGCAGCTCGTGATTCGCTAGTACTGCTTCTTAATGTGAAACAAACAAAGGAATTGGCCAATGGACTATCACCTAACAAATCGGCATTAGATAACATCAAGAAGACGAACCAATCCCGTCGTATTATTTCAATTTTCGCGCCGTACTCTCATTCTCAAGGGGCAGCAATTTGCGAGCCATTCAAGATGGCCGCCCGTTGTTGGCGTTATCGTCTAAGAGAATTGCGCCCAAGCGATGTGGATTATTACGTATGGGCTGACGATTCAAACAGTAAAAAAGGATTAAGTGATAACAGCTGTAACATAAAACCATTGTTGGACTGGCTGAGCAAAAGTAACAAAAGTGAATTGTAATACGGAACTGTAGTGTTAGACCATGCAGTAGGAGGCTGTCCAAAACAGCGGCGGGCAAGCGGGAGGCGGGCGGGTGGCGGCGGAGAAGTGATCGCCCTCCCGTCTTACAATAATCGTACGTGGAAGTAGAAGTACATTCATGCCGGCTACCGCTAAACTAGTGACTGATCGATTTGTTTGCAAGCTACAACAATGACAAGGTAAAGAGAAAATACTTTTATATTTATTATTTAGGCCGTTGATGTGTCGCACTTTGTTTAAATGTTAGGATTTATTTACAACAGCGTACAGCGTTCATCTTTCCCGTACGAGTATTGTTGGGAAGCCAACATCACTGATATTGCTGTCACAAAATAAATACGCGCAGCAGGGTAGAGCACATGGTAAAAAATCAGCGTATATAGGGTTAAGATTGATTAGGCTAAATCTGTCACTACCAGCTAATTCACTAAATAATTCAGCAGCTGTGGGAACCGGATAATGGTCCACCTCCAATTATGGAATTACGGTGGTTTTGTAATCGCCAATAATTCGAATGTCGCCATTCGCTTTATGCATGATCACGATCGGTGTCGATCATTCTGAGGTTGCCACTGGCTCAAGAATTCCTAAGCTAACCAGGCGCTCGATTTCCTGATTAACTTTTTGTTTTAAGGCAAAAGGAACAGGGCGAACTCGACTATACACAGGTTTTGCGTCGGCCTTCAACTGAATCTTGGCTTTGAAGTTTTTGAATTTACCCATGACCTCTCTGAAAAGTTCGGGAAAACCTTTAATTATTGCATCCGTGTCAACTGGTGGAATCCTTGCTTTAACCTGTTCGACTCTTTTAACTTTAGTTTGCAAATCATAGTATGGTTCAAAATTAACTCTAAAGATTGAAAGCCAATCTTTCCCAATTAATGCGGGATTGTACATTTTTGAAACTAGTGCATCCAAGTATTCAGTTTGACCGTTAACGTTAACCTTGAGACTTACTGTGTAAATCGTTTTCTCCGTCCCTTCGGTGCATGAGTGGATAGAATACCGACTGAGCATTAAAGGACAATCCGAAAAGTATTTTTCATGCCACTCAATTGGTATTATTGTAGCATCTGCCCCGGAATCAAGTTCCATATTAAGCTTAATTCCATTAAGGCAGATAGGCATAATCCATTTGTGGATTTTTAGGGAATTCACTACTATTACGATTTTATTTGTCACCACAGGAATTGAAAATTGCTCTGCAGCCTCGGACAGCCCTACTGTGTTATTTTGCAGACAATAATCTTCCTCCGACTCACACTCACTTGCCGAAGCAGACTCAGAATTTTCGGGCTCATTATCTCATTCGCTGTCAGTTTCACGTTCAACCCTGTGGACTTTCTTTTTATAACTGTATTTCAGTTTGCTTTTGGGCCTAGCCTTAAAATTCGAACTCGAGCTTAGTTTTGAGTATTCTGCAGTTTTAGAAGTTTTACTGCTACTACTTTTTCGACATACGGCTTTTAGATGTCCTTTAATATGACAACGGCCACAAATAAAATCCTTGTATTTACATCGGGTTTTCACGTCCCCGTTTTTTCTGCAACAATAGCAGATTAAGTCTTTATTAAATTTGACTTTTGCTTGAGCTCTGTTCGGTTTGTGAGAAACATAGTTTATACTCTTTGAATGGGAACGAATTACTTCTTCATCTATTTCGGCAGATTCTAAAGACAAAGGTAATGATGTCGTAGCCTTCAAATCCAGAGTCTGCTTCAGAAGTTCGCGTTGTAACGTTTCGGATTTAACTCCGCCTATCAAACGATCCCTAATCATCTCGTTGTTAATCTCGGTGATCTTATCGAAATTACAAAATTTAGTGAGTAATTTCAACGAAGCAATATACTCGCTAATGCTTTCATCCGACTTCCGTGATCTACGGAAAAATTTTACTCGTTCAGAAACTACAGAAGGTAGAGGTTCGACATCGTCGAGAATAGTTTTCACCAAAACGTTGTACGTCATTGAATTTGGTAAAGCAGGTGAAACAATATTCAATATTCTGTCAAACATTTTATGACCAACCGAAGCCATTAAAAAATCAATTTGTTCGGTCGCTGGGATTTTCTTCGCTCTGAAATAGTAGCCAATACGATTAGTGTATTTTTCCCAGGTATCGTTTTCTGCGTCGAACTCCGAGTATAAACCGGCAGTTTTCGAAGCCATTGTAAGGTCTTCACTAGAACTACTTACAATTGAATTTAAGTTCAAACTTACACTGGTGCTAGCACCCGATTCTGTATTTAAAACAGCAACTACAGGAGTTTTAATAACTTTACCTGTCTCAGGCATAAGCCTACACTTAAACAAATTAAATTATTAAATAATTTAATTACAATTCCATTTAAATTAATAAACTGGAAACATCTCGAGACTAAACAGATTTTTTGCTTAACAACTAAGCCACTAAACTACCGTAGCCTACCTAGTTTTCAATTCAAGCGCCTACAACTTAAACAATTGACTAGGCTTTTAAATTGTTTGCCGTTTTCACTAAACGTTAACACAAAACAATACAGCAGGCCTATGCGTTCGGCACAGAACAAGTTTCATCGTTTATAAGCATAAACGCTACAGTGCTTAAATTTAAACACCGGCACACACCAGCCCGAATATGGGCAAAGGCACAATCGAATTTAACAGGGTTAATTTAGCAGCGCATTTTTCGAACCTTCAGGATTATAGTACCCCTGTGCGGACACGCCAGTGCGTCGCTCTAGAACACTGCCATTGTAAAACTAACCGTAATAAATCCAATTGCCCATTTCGGTTCTAGTTGATAAGGTACCAAATTTAACTATTATCATTTCGTACCACGAAAGTTCCTAAACCCAGTACACTTTTTTGAAAAAAAATAAGCTCTGATAGTTCCACAGAGTACTAATTTCATTTGCCAAAATGAAAAAATTACTACTTACCACAGATTAGGAGCACTCTCCATGGCTGTAGACCTATCAAGCTAATAATTAAATTTAAACCTTAGTACCACCTCGTCGCCATCTGTGATGTATGAGGGTGTCAGTCATACTATTGTGGGTTCACTAAGGCATAATTAAAACAGGAACATAGTGTTGTAGGCTAACACTTGAAGGACGGCTTTATTCAGTTGGTACAGCCTTTATATAATGAATGTCACATGACATGTAGTCATGTGATATAAGTATGGCAACAACATTGTATGGATAGACTGATTAACTAAAGAGGTATGTTAGGCTATGTATTGGGTTAACATTGGGACTTAAAAGACTACCATTGTGGTGCCTCTATGACGACACCACACCACCCATACAAAAAAAGTTTGGTCGTACTACTTACTTTTTTCGTGAAAACACAGGTGCAAATGAGACAATGTTGTCGCGCAAATACTTTTAAGAAGCTAAGAGGATGCATTAAACCAGGACGTGTGCACGTCCTGCGCATGTTGAAAGAGGATGCTGTATTGTGGTATCACTGCAATAAAGGGAAATGATAATGACGCAGCTGTATCTTGTAAAGAAGATATTCATAGAAAGCAGGATATTCATATAAAGATCATCCTTATATACTTTATGCATTGTAATTAATTTTTCAAATTAATTTTTAACTTTATGTCATCTAAAGCAACCTAAGCTCATAGAAATGAACCGGTTCAATTTTGAACAGTACTGCACACTTTTTAAAAGGAAAAACAAGCCTAGTAATGGAGAAAGTTTCCTAAGGCGGAGAAAACGAATAAACACTTCGTACTGACTGCAGTACCGCCGACCCGAAAAAAAGAAAAAAAATCCATCGTTCATGAGCACAGTCCCTGTGTGGATCATGTACTATTTACTTTACAAAGTTTCAAAAAGTGTTTGGATGAAATCGGAGCCAGTATTGTAGTAAGTCCGTTTGATGGGAGGGGGCTTCGATAACAATAGAAGACAATGGTTTTAGTAGGCAGTTCATCATTATATTAAATTGCCTCTACTAAAATTCGACAAAATTATGTCCAGATGTAGTTCTGGACTTGAACACACGGCCTCCCGGCCTTGGTGCAGTTGGGCAGGGCTACATGCACCATATCAGTAGGGAACAAGTGCATGTAAACATACTCACAAACCCACCAATCCATGAGCGTACAATTAGAGGGGGTTACTACAATTCGAGGCGTAACACAATTTGAGGGGGTATTACAATTCGAAAGGGGTACTACAATTCAAGGTGGGGGTTAGGGAAGTTCCCTACATATATAGTGTATGTAGCCCTGCTCAACTGCACCAAGGTCAGGAGGCCGTGTTTTCAAGTCCAGAACTACATCCAAACTGATATTTATTTGCTCAAACCACCTTATATAGAACCCTCCAACCAATAAAAACCCTATTTCTCCAACCAATCAAAATAAAAGAAAAAGGAAATTCCCCTTTCTCCAACCAATTGAAACAAAGAACAAATATTTTTACATTTTTTTCTGGGGAATCCCCTTTCTTCAACCAATCACAATAAAGAAAAAAAGAAACGCAGAATTTTTTTCAAAAAGGGCCCTATATAAGTTGGTTCAGAGAAATAAATATCCAGTACGGATGAAGTTCTGGACTCGATCACACGGACCTCCAAGCCTTGGTGCAGTTGGGCAGGGCTACATGGACCATATCAATAGGGAACCTGCACCAAGTTTTTTCCAAGTTTTTTCAAAATTATCAAAGATTTTCTAAGTTTTTTATGTATTCTAGAGATCAGAAAAAAATAAATTTCAGTCCGGATGTAGTTTTTTTCTTCCTGTTTCTTTGTAAAATTATTTCGTGTATAATAAAAGCATAAAAATAAAAGGAATAAATGATTTTTCTTTCAAGAAAAAGAAAATGAATTCGAAATCATCATTTACGTGTGTGTACTGTGATAATGTCTATGCAACTTAGGAAGATTTGATCCTTCATCTTTCCATTCATCAATCTGATCTTCAACCAGAGTGTTTACTTTTTGAAAACGAGTTTAATCATATCGAAGGTGAAGTAAGTTGCACTTTATCACATGATGATACACACCGAATTTGTTCCAGAGGAATTAATTGTGCCGACCCATCTGTAGCGGTCCATATACTCCATCATCCGCTCGAACTTCTTATTAGGACCTGCTTGGATCAACTGACCAATTTACCAAGTTCAACTACTATTAGTAATAGATTTTTTTCAGGGATTTCAACGTCGCGTGACCCTTTTTCTGGTCCCTCTATACAACCATTTATAATGAATCTGACGTGTCAGAAGTATTGCAGAATGCTTATAAAAAAATACAAAAATCCGTCGAGGCTTTCAAAAAAAAGGCTGTGGTTGGCACATTTGGAAAGTTTATGGTATGCTCCTAAAAGTGGCAAGAATCGATCCTTTGTATCCTAGTTATTTCTTACCCTTATCAAATGCAATACACACGAAAAGCAAAGCTATAGTAAATGTAGAGAATTCTGACAAAAAGTGTTTTCTGTATTTAAATTTAGTCACTAAAATGAAGTGCTACGAAACCGAGGTTAAATATTACGAACCATTTTTGAATACTGTAGACCGTTCCATGTTGAAGTTTCCCGTGTGTCTACGACAAATTGATTCCTTCGAACGAGTCAACAATTTGTCCATTAACGTAATTTCGTACAAGGGTTCGATAGGATCACATCCAGTGAGAGTGAACAAAAACATGGACGGAGAAGTAATTGATTTGTTATTAATAGCCGACAAAAAACGAAATAGTCATTACTGCGGCATCTTCGATATTGGTAGGCTACTCCGATTTCAAGGTGCTGGAACACAGAAAATTTTACTGTCGTAACTGCTTCGTGGTCTTTACTAAAGAACGGTCCATGATGGAGCACGTGGGTAAGTGTGTGAGACTGAAAAAGGAGCAAGGACTTACTATCCTACCACCTGGTAATAACACGTTAAAATTCCTACGCTATGACAGACGCAATCCCCATCCTTGGATAATTTATGCAGATTTCGAATGTATGCTCAGACCCGTACAAACTAGTAGCGTTGATCCATCTTTGAGTTCGTCTACCAAAGTAAGTTTGCAATCACCTAGTAGTTTTGGATACGAGGTTATTGGCCCAAAAAATGAAATCTAGAGTCAAAAATTCTGCCTCGGTGAGGATGCAGTGGATAAGTTTTATGAATGTATGAATATCGAAATTAACAAGTTTGCTAAGATTCTGTCGTGGCCAAAACTTCTGATGATGAGTCCTGAAAGGGAAATTCAGTTCTTGAATGCTGATACTTGTTACTACTGCAACAAAGTCATGCTTGAACATAATATCTCACTGAAGAAAGTGAGAGATCACTGTTACTTCACAGGAAAATTCAGAGGCACTTCTCACATAAAATGCAATCTGAATTCAAGTAGCTAGTAAATACTATCCCGATGGTCTTCCATAATTTAGAATGCTATGATATGCACGTACTGATTTCCAGGCAAAAAATTTCCCTTTGGGAGTGACGTTCTTGCTAGAAACACCGAGCATTTCATGAGTATGACCATTACTAGGTACTTTGGCTTCAATGATTAAGAACTTTTCGGTAAGGTCACGTTTTTTAGACAGTTATAATTTTCTATCTTCATCTCTGGAAAGTTTGGCTAAAAACCACAAGAAAGATCGACCTTTCAACATTGTAAAAACTGCTCTTGAATCGGTGGATTAGTTCGAGTCGGGGGAGGTCTCGGATTTATTGATGCAAAAAGGCCACTACCCATACGAGTACGTGCAGTCTATGGACGTGTTTGAAGAACAGAAATTACCTCCTAAAGCGGCATTCTTCTCCAATCTACGAGGTCAAGGTACCACTGACGAAGAGTATGATCATGCTACGTCAGTTTGGAATTTGCTAAAAGAGAAGGCTTTTTAAAATTAACATCTCATACGTCATATGATCGATGTGCATCTTCTAGCAGACGTTTTTCAGACTTTCAGAGAAACATGTTTGCTCAATAACGACATAGATCCATGGTACTTATCTATTCGAACAAGAATTTAGTTGGGCAGCAGCTTTGAAAAAAACTGAAGCCGTACTAGAACTGTTTACGCATGGGGGAAACCATAACTTCCGGCACTTGATCACCAATAACAAATACCTAAGTAGCATGATAGTACTATTTTCGCCCAGAGAGATGGACAGACAAGATAGCTGCACCAAAGTAATCCGGAAATGCCACCATTTTGGAAGAAGACCATCATTTTGGAAGGTCTTGACGTCACATCCGGCCCACCATTTTAAATGACGTCGGAAGCGGAACCGGAAATGGCACCATTTTCCAAGCCAGTTGTTGTCATGGTAACCGGTGGTGGAAGAGGAAGAACCGTTATTTTTTAAGATGGCCGCCTATATTTAGCATACTATTCAGCACCTCCTAGGACCGGGCTTTGGAGTATGCTCCCTTGAAGGTCAGTTGGTCTTAGTTTTCTCAGCGGGCATTTTTTGGAGAATATTATTTTTCCGTAAATAAAATGTGAGAAAATAAAATCTTCATGTCCAGCGGCTGGATTCGAACCTGGCTCATTTGAATGAGTGGCATCAATGCTAACCAGTACATTGATAGTCTTAGCCTAAAAACTGATGTTAATGATAAGTAGTTATAGACAGAGTAATTTTTGTAAACTGCTAGTACCACCATTTTTCAAAAATGGTCAACTCCCCTCATTTGCTTCTATCATTCATCCTCATCTTTATTTATTTAAATTTATTTATTGGTATTAAATATTTCCCTCTTTCTTTATAATACTATGTGCGTGCTAACACGCTCTCGCTGCAGAGGTAATTCGATTTTCTGATGTCAGGCAGCCACCTGATCTGCTGCCTGGCAACTAAAAATAATGACGTGTTATATCTAGAATTTTCCACCAACTGGTCAGACAAATTAAAAATCGTGTTCTTTCCTGCACAGACAGCTTAAGACGGAGGTACATGGTTTATGCTCGCGATACGAGTTTTTTGTACAATTTAAAAGTGAAATGGTGTAATTTTTAAATTAACCTGTTGGTGCTAGTGATTTAAGAGTACTGCTATAAAATTACACCGGGTGCGTGAATAAAGTGAAATGAGATATATTCCATGCCTGTAGGTTAGCACAGTGATCCGCTGGCTAGTTGGAATATCAATCTTTTTCTCCAAATGGTTAGCACTCCATAAACTCAAACATGGTTAGCGCACCGCAAACTCTAACCTAGAATTTGAATGCTTGAATTATTAATTAATTTATTTTTATATATAATAAAGTAAAAAACATGTCTGTGGACAAATTTGGTCGAGTTTTGAAGAGGTTTAGAATCGAACAGGAGACTGACGGGAAAAAGGGAGTTGGATTTAATTTGACGCCCGAAGATAATTACGAATTACTAGATAAACGTTTAACCAAAGTTTAGGCCCAGCTATTGAGCCTTCAGATGCGGTCAATCTTTCTCAAATTGGTGCTCTGGAAACGGAGGTTTGCACACTTAAAGCTGAATTACCCTCTGCTATTACTCGACTCGGTAATGACTTGGTTAATGCAGTTTCCAATATAAAAAAAAATACTTTGTACCTGAACCAGACGGATGGAAGTTTTTACGGGAACAAGCGTCAGATACTTATATGGCAAAAATGATCACGATTTTAAACTTCGGGTTTGGCAGCCAACAACTGACTTCTTCAAGTACTCCTTCTTCCCAAGAACTGTCACAGAGTGGAATACCTGCCGAAGGAGTGTGTGAATAACTCTATACTTTCTGACTTTAAATCCTCTCTTGGGAGAGTGGCCTGATGAAGGCATTTGTGTTATTTTTTGTGTTTTTATTTGTTTTTTATAGTTTGAGATGTACATCTGTACATTATTTTTAATTTAATTTAATTTAATTTAATTTAATTTAATTGATATGGGAGATATTGGTTTTCCGAGACATGCCTTGGATGCAGCAACGAAGGTGTATGTCGATCGTAATTGCCTATTACAAGATGAACAGAAAACATGCTCTAACTCGTTACACAAGCCCATTAGAAACTTGGGCCTGCTTAATTTACCGAGAGATGCTGCAACTACGAAATACGTCCACGAAATTATTTTATTGACCTCTTCGAATAAATTAGTATACCCTTTATTAAAATAATACAGTACAGCTAAGCAAAATTGCCTGCATAATACCTCACACTATAACTTTGACCTTACTTGAGATGAAAGCCAGAGCCGCCTGTTTTATTCCTAAGTCGAGAGTAACAATGAGACAGAACTCCAACGTTGTATAGATTTTGTAGTATATCCTCCTTTTCATTTTCGGTTACGATTTCGATAGCCTCCAATCCAGCTAGAATGTTGATAATTTCCTCTTCCTGTTCGGATATCCCCAGCAGCGATAAACCGATCAAGATTCTGAGCCTATCTACCAACTGGTTCGCATTGCTATAATCTACTTTGGCGGCCTCCACTTCCGATGTTTCGTCCGACCCATTCGATTCTTCATCCGAACCCGATTCGTCCACTCTTTTTCTTCTTCTTCGGACTTGACATCATCTTCATCCTCAGGCTCTTCTTCCTCGGGTAGACCCCCAACCCCTTTATATTCCGGTTTGATAACGTGAGCGTACTTGCAGCCGCAATTCGCTTTAGGCTTGCTGGAGTAAAGGTCGTTGTTGCGGTATATAGTGTGACTGTCTTTCAGGATGGAGGCAGCATATGAAGCCAAGACTTTGGGATGGTACGTTTCTAACTCCAAGTCTTTTCTGGTCAGTAAACTCCACAGCTGATTTCTTCTTCGGTAAGGCTTTCCTTCCAACACCAAGTCGTTCTCGATATCTTGATGGGTTTATCCCCTATCATTAGGTCTCCTCCCCGTCTTACCGTAACCGAAAGACGAAATCTTTCTCTCTTGGTGTCATGAAAAAATCTACGCAAATAATACCTCGCAGTCGCATCCAACATTCGATACTTCAGAAGTGACTCTAAAGAGCGATGGAGAGGTCTCGCGGGCGAGTCCCTTTCCGACGCATCACTGCACTTGTCGTCATCAACGTATTTACGTTGTTTAGCCTTGGGTTCCTTATTGTCACCATCGTATTTACGTTTTTTATCTTCGGGTCCCTCGTCATCTTTCACCAGGGGTTTAAACGAATCTCAAAAGCCTTCGGATCGCCCAGTTTTTTTTTTGTCGCACCAAACTTTTTTATCAAGTTCTGTACTAGATATCTTCGTTTATCTCCCATTCTTATCCTGTCTAACCTCTGTCCTAATGTATCTCTTTACTAATCTAAATATTCTTTTTATAACTGAGATGTCCAAAATACGTACGCTAAACCTATACGAACATTTTATTCACGTATCGTAATTTCCATTGCGTTCTACACGCGTTAATTGTGCATTAATTGTTCGTTAATTGTTTATTTCGTGTGGATTTAAAGGAATGTCGAAGAGCCTTACACAAACATCGAAAATGCAGACGCTAAACGTGTAACGTACATTTTATTCGTGGTTTTATGTTTCCATTACGATATACACCCGTTAATTGTTCGTTTCGTGCAGCTTTGAACGAAAACGCTGCAAACCTATTTACTCTCGATGTCTTAAAATATGTAGGCACGAGGCTTCACGACTTCGGCTGCCCTACCTCCGAGTATGCGGGCCTATTTACCCCAACTTTTTTTCGAATTTAAAAGAATCTCTAGAGACTGACAGACAATCGTGCATTGTGCGGATTCTATCAAAAGTTGTGATGTTACCAATAGCATAACCAGAGGTATCAGCTAAATTTAATCTATTGCAATTATTGCCCCAATACAATCAAATGACTGGTTATGCTCCCGAAGTGCTAACTAAGGAGGACATCACGGTGTAAGCCCTGGAGTCGTGCTGCAATGTGGGTCAATTCCCTAGGGGAAATATAGGCCCGTGGCAGGTACAGTCCCATTGCGCGTTACATAGAATAAAACACAGTCAGAGGTTTGATATAAACACCATGGATCGTGCTGATGCTAGGAAGTAAAATAAAGTCAGAATGGAAAGCCAATTAATTTGGGGACTGGAATTCCCCCACAGGGTTTATTCGCCTCTTAGATTTTTCTCACAGAATCGGAAGGACAGGGTAGAATTCGTTTTGGGAATAGAACAATTTCAGGAGCCAAATAATTTTTGTAACCATTATGTCTAGGACCTCGGGAATTTGACATCACTAATGGTAAAAGTCAGCACATGGTAAAATTGTAAGGATATTGTAAAAGAAAAGGATATACCTATAAATGGCAGCCAGCCAAACCTTCCAAAGGGATCTGGATTCTTGTTGTTAGTCTGGGGCACAATAACATCAGAGGGAGTTGGATGGAAAAGGTCCATTGGCAGATAGGATCTCAGCATCCATCTAATCTTGCCCAATGCTCCAAAATACTTCCCATTACAAATGGGATGGACGAATAAAAGGGAAACTCTTTACTCAAAACATGAATAGCTTGGGTAGAGCTGAACTTTAGCCCAAGGGTAAAATGGAAGAAGTGAGTAAACAAAAACCGTTAACAATACCACACACCATAACAATGGTATTCTAGGAGTTACAACAAACGTATTAGAAGGAAACAGAGTAAGAATTTCTCAGGACTAAATTGGATGTTAGGGAACAAAGGGCCAAAGGGCAACAGCCCCAGGCACAAATGGAAAAGGATACTGCCTAACATTTCCCCCTCGAGGCCTGACAAGATTTTTCACATGTAACGGTTTCCTGAAGGGGTTTCCCTGTCATTTTGCTTTGTCACAGTAAAACTCCTGCTCACGAACAACAATTGGAGCAGACAAGTAAAGGAAACGGTAAAAAAAATACAGCATAAACACATTTGGATACTGTGCTAAGGAAAATGATTTACGATTTTGTATATTTGTTACAGAAAAAATAGAAAGAAAGAAAATGGTAGACATTCTGATAGGGTGAGTAGCCTGTGGGGTAACTAGGGTATTTGATCGGTTTCGACAGAAGTAGTTATCCCCGGCCCACCCCTGTACTCGACCACGAACAAGCAATTCCTCCGCAAATTTAAAGACAAGCTGGGAGGGGTTCCCGTTAAAAAGTTTGTAGGCATCAGGTCCAAGATGTACTCCTGGAGACGGCGAAAGGGACCGACAGGACCTTCGTCAAGAAGCATATTGGACACAATGACTACAAGCATTGTTTCGATCAGCACGTTGTCAAGAAGGGATCGTGGACTACGATACGAATCCGCAAACACCAGCTGACTACGGACGTCTTGTCCAAGTCCCTTCTAAGTCCGTACGATAACAAGCGTTACATCTTGTGGGACAGGATCCGCACCTTAGCCCTCGGCCACTACTGCACCTCCATTGCCAGAGGAGAAGACGACGACGACTTTGACTCCGACGTGGACCTGGAAAGTGATCCGGAGGAGGTGGAGAAGAAGATCGTGAAGGGGAAGCATCGGACAGCGAGGATGATGTTGTGTAAAATGCCTTGTGTGTTTTTACCTCTTTAGTTTTTGCTGAATTTCCCACAGTCAGTGATTAGCCTAGATTAATTGTTTTAATCTTCTTATTGATAGGCTAAGTGGATTAACTGATATTAATCATTGACAAAAAATTGTTAATAATTTTTGTGTGTCTCACTTGAATCGTTTGGTTTCGTTGCATGTTGGAACGCCACATATCGAAAACGAAACTTCGCGAGTCCAGTCTTTTAGAAGAAGCGGCGGTGGTGCCGCTTTCTAACACTACAGCGCACCACTTGTTTTTGGCCATACACACTTCTTCTGTTTTCTGTCTGCATGGATGACGGTAGATTTAAAGCTCTTTTTTAATATAGCATGTATCATAATTTTTATTATAAAACAAGTTTACAAGAGAGCATAACAACAAATGCAAATGAATCAAAGAACATAAAAAAAAAACAAAGGCAACACAACGAAGACTGCAAAACAAAACCAACAAACAGGTGTTTTCTACCCAACAAAGGCAGTTTTGAAAATCGTAACTGGGCAAGACACAGATGAAAGCAAAATTCCAGACAAATGTGCACACAGTAGACGAAAACACTCAAAGCACACTGATGTATTCGTCGAGGGAGGCACTGGCAGGAATGGTGTCCAGGATGGAAGCGGCATTCCCCCGCTGAATCGCCACCCCAATGTGTTGGAGAAGGAATGCAGTCGACCTCTTCTCACCAGTGGCACCGGTTGATTGTCATCCTTCATTATGTCCTGAAACTTATGCCTGTATTTTTCTGTTTCATGCCTTATATCACTATCATTTTTCGATGAAAACGAGAAATAACGTTTGTACATATCTGGAATACAAAAGGTAAGCGTTGAATAAATTGCTTGCTATGAAACGAACAAGTGACAGATTATAACGAGTGAATTGCTATGCACGTGAAAAATGGCCACCCGCAATATACGGTTTTTTAACCGAGCATTCTTTAAGAATTTACGGCCCTAGGAACATTTAACTTTAAGTGGTCTATCTACCGAGGCGTTTATTGTTCGGTTGTCTCTGCTAAATAACAAAGGATATGGGCCCAGAACGACCATATTATGAGTGAAGTTTCCATAATAGCTGCCGAAAATCAAACCTTTCGTAGACGCCATAGTAGCAAAAAGCCATACAAATGTCGGAAACGAGAGCCGTCTTTTTACGCATATAAATCCTGTCCATCCATCATTAATCCTAGTGGCTGTGCCTAGTGTACTTTAGGGATTGTCTGAACATTCTAGAATATTCCGGGAATATTTAAAAGCGCTCAAGATAGGACGCCATGAAAGACACGTTGGTGAGAAATGCTATACATGTGACGTATGCGGTGCGGCCTGGCCTCGCTTATTCACGCAGTATTCGAGTTAAAATTGAGTTTCACAACGTTTTGTAGTAGAAAGGGTTCACTACGAACTTTTGTAGTACACTTATGTATTTTTTGAGACCCTTTGAGTGCGACACACGGGAGAAAAGCCAGACAAATGTTTGCAGTGCGTTTCATTTTTTTTTATATCCCATTGTGGTTAGCCCTAAATTACTGAGACAAACGCAACGAAAGTATATATTACCGAAAATATATAGTGGAGAGAAACCATACACATACTGGGAGTGTGGCATAAGCCTTGCCACATAGTAAATAATGCAGTGAATTTCAAAAGCAAATGAAAGTCATATTAAGCCCTAAACATAAACCCTATGATTTATTATAACAAAGTACTCACTACAAATTGCCAGCCATACCAGAGATACCCCACTAAAGTGTGTCATGAATGGTGAACATTTTTTTGAGAAAGCTCAAAGTGCCACTAAATTTAAAATAGGGGTAATGCTATTTTTGTGGAACATTAAATTTTTTGGAAAGCACAATGGCTGACGAATACCATAGTGGTTTAAACCTTGAGTTTCCAAAACTTAACGACAAAAACTATCGTTCTTGGAAATACGATATGACTATGTACCTCCATGAAAGAGGCTTATACTATTTTGTAGATGCGGTCAATCCTGAACCTGCACCAACTGCAGCAGAAGAAGAAGCACGACCGGGATTGAAACAGCAGTATGTTCTCAGAGCATCACGAGCTCTTGCCACCATAGCATTAGGTTTAGAAATCGACATTAAGTCTTTAGTCTGAAACTGCAAGACTGCTTTGGAGGCATGGACGAATCTTGCTGACGTATTTGAGCCCAAGTCACGAGCGCGGATAGGACATCTGCGACGTGAATTCATCTTGATGAAGATTGTGGAGAAATAACACCATGTTGTTTCTCACAGGTCTATTACTCCCACACAGTCCAAAGAGTGTATTTGGTATTTCATTGAACTTCTACTAATGTTACTTTACAATTCAACACAAACTATCCAGCAAGTTGTAACAATACTAACTTCAACAATATGTTGTTCCCTCTATTAAGGCCGAACAATTGTACCAAGATTCACAGATGTTAACAATCTAATACTCTTGTTTGTTACTGCTTTGTTTACACATACAACTTACCATTTATCCATTTAGGTATTGTTACTGGTACTTTGTTGAAAACAAACTCGTTTTTGTTTACTTATAGTGACTTTTATTGTGACTTAACTCGTGACGTCACCTTTTGACTTCCTTCTTTTTGGTTGTTGAGCTGCCATTTTAAAACAAGACGGACATGTTGGTTTTCCGTAACTCTTAAATGACTGCTTGCGGATTAGCCACGTTTTCTGCAAGTATGAACTTTTAGCAGCACTTAGAAGAAGCGAAAATGTCACGTCATGAGTGTATCTCGAGTTCCATGTACTAGTGTACTAGCCGATGTGGTACGACTTGATTTCCTTTATTCCTTATACCAAGAGAGAGCTGTGTGACTCTGTGACTTGCAGATCTGTGACTTGCAGATGAGTTCGTCTACTGTAAATGCTGGATGGGAAACGGTGTAGGAATTAAATACACAAAACAACATCTTATGCTGTATTTCTTCGTTGGGCTAACCCCCATCCCTTCTTTCCACGGGACCTCTAACGGATTCTTGGTTGTCACCGTACGCAACGAAACCCTGCGAAATTCTGCGAGTGAGGCCGTAAGATTCGTAATCATGCGCTGGCTACCGGGCATCTGCCCACTACGTGTAGTGGTAGCATGGTATGGCGTCATATGGTAGAATAATATGCCTATCGTAGCATTTTTAGGCATGAGGGAATAACTCTATATCCGTTTCTCCACCACAAAACCTTGCTCAACCAGCGGCATACTCCGTCATCCAGCCGAAGATGTAAACCACGACTATTCCAGATCCACAGACTCCAAAAACAAGGATTTTACGTCACATAACCTCATCAGCACATCGCACTACAGGACGACACAACCTCGATTAAGGCTAAATCACTACCTAGGTGAGAGAGTAGGGCGCAACCATGGAATTATCAACACCAACAAAAGTCCAATCGTTGAATATCCGACATCCTACACTGTATAAGGGAATATTGGTCCTTACGTTAACTGACAATTACCGTCTATGGCAATCCCAACTTGAAACCGTCGCTGATGACAAGGGATGGCTGACAGAAATTCTACTAGGAAATCCTCCAGATTCGACTGTTGCCACACCAGAAGAAATACAAGTCTGGCAGAAGAAAAACAAGGAATGTAAGGCCTTCCTCATGAGAACTATGTTACCCAACATCTTCTACGCCTTTAGCTCGAGCCCCCTGGCCAAACAAATTTGGGACAGACTAGCCCTAGATTATGTGAGACCAGATCGTTTCAATCAGATGCACCTTCTCAGGGACCTGATGAACAACGAACTACATAGGAATGAAACAATCCAGGCGTACATCCGAAGAGGCAGACACCTGATGGGGGAGATAATTGCGACGCATTACGCATTAACAGAAGCTGAAGCGTGTATATGGCTTTTACGTGGTATAAACACCCCCAGCTTAACAATCACCAAAGAAAGTCTACTGAAAGGGGGAAAAGTTCCCACATTGGACTTACTACTTACGGAACTACAAGACGGCCTACGATATTATCGTCCTCCAGACGAAGAAACACAATATCCTCTAGCCTGTTACGCCCAAGTAGGTACCCACGAAAAGTTTCAATGGATGCGTACATGCTACTCTCGAAGACAAAACAGGAATTCTAGTTATCCTCGTGAAGAGGATACGTTGACAGAATAAAAGCACTAAAAGTAGTTAACGTTTTTAAAAAGCCAGCAAGTACACATGTATACAATAAAATGCGACGTTTCGGGATTTATCATCCCGTTGTCAAGCAAAAAATAAATTTTATAGCATAAGCTACAAGTCACAAGATACACTTAAATGGTTTCCCATTTTAAAGAAAGGCAAGCCAGAGCAGTAAAAGGTAAAAAATAAAAAGTTAAAAAGATAAAAAGTGAAGCCCAGTCAGCGCAAAAGCTGAAGCTGGGACGACCTCTCCCTAACGATACGTCTTACCACCCTTCCAGACGAGTAAATCAGATTGCCGATGCAAACACAAGACAAGATGAAACACGACCTACAAGAAGTACGCAACTCCGTTGTCTATATTGCCAATCGTCTTCCCACTCATTTAAGCACTGTCCCAACATAGACCCCACTGATCTACCACCAGGGCCGCGTTGCACCGCCTGTTACGGGCATGGGCATAAAAATAGCCAGTGTCCATCAAGAAATCGGCCACAAACGGTAACACGATCACAGGATGACCGCCAAAATCGAGCACCACGAATAACTCAAAACAGAAACCGTAGTGACAATAGATGATCAAACAATCAAAGTGCGCCGCAACAAACGCAACAAGCAACCAATAATGCTGACCAGATAGCATTCTTATGCCAAAGTCACCAAGCCTACGCCGTATTTGACCAGACAAGCCAGGATTTTTCGTCCGAATAAATCACTCAAAATTCACCTTCCAGGACAATTTCCCAGCATTCGTTTAACTCAAGTAAGACAAGCTTGAGGCAGAGTCATAAATGTTGGGGCCAAAAGGAAACCTGCCTACACGATTCGGCAGCCACATTAATGATTCTGCGACATGCTTACAAAACCATTGATAGAAAATTGTGTCCAAGGGTCAAAATCGCATTGGCGTCAAATGGCGCCAACGCGACAGGTGTACTTATTGGTGTTAATAGGGTCAGAGGTTTTAATAGAAAAGGGAAGCCCCTAAGGCATCTTATTGTACTGAAAAATGTAGTCGAATTGCCAGGAGCTAATCAAAATCTACTCTCTGGTTCACGACTACTCAATAGTGCATGTAACTCCAACTTACGAAGCCAAGGTGTTTATGTTCGGTTAAAGAGAAAGCCTAATAACATAGTTATGTTTGGTATCCACAAAAACCATCTATTTAACATCGATTTGCAGATAGACGAAACTTTTGATGTGGACGGCGCCACCGTTACTAGGGAAATAAACAGGGCTGCAAAACAAGGTTGTACAAATATTATTTGTGGCTACCCAGATAGTATGCTCAGTTGCACCCAAACCATTCCCTTGAATCCGGAAGCTTCTTCCTTTAAAGCAGTGAACTTGAGTGCAGATATGCCACCAGGGCCCCCTAACTACCGTTTGTCTTATGATAACTGTACCCAGTTAGAGGGGGGACCCAGTCGTTAGGCACTGTTGTGACCACTGTCCAAAACCCTGATGACGGAGGCGAAAATCATATTATTACTGCAACTAATTACGTACTCTCCAAGTTTCTCTACCACTTAAACTAAACACGCTCCAAACCTCCTTAAATATACCAGACGTGGAGGGAGGCACACAATTAAATATATTGGCGGGGGGTAAGGAAAATGAAGAGGAAAACTGGGAGGACCTAACCACCAACCACCAAATCGACTGTGACACTATTCTACCGTTTAATCGTAGGGCAAGACGAATCATCTGTCTTGGCGACCAGGCTTTCACCTTGGACACCTTCCTAAACCTACTGTGTATGGCCCTTTAAGAACCACCGTGGACGGTTGGAGGGTCTGTAATATAGTTGATGTGTCTAAACCTCTCCCATCAACCTATAGGGAAGCGCAACTGGACCCCGATGAGGTCCACTTAAACCAGGCTATGGATGCCGAATTAAAATCCCTTAAAGACATGCATGTCTGGGATATGGTAGTGTCCCAAGGGCGTTAGGCTTATGAATTGTAAATGGGTATTTGCTAAAAAGTATAACAAAGATGGTACCCTCCAAAAATTTAAGGCCAGGTTAGTGGCTTGTGGTAATTCCGTGATACCTGGGCTCCAATACGATCATATGTCATCTCCTGTCATAAGGGCAAGCTCTCTACGATTCATTTTTGCTTACGCCGCCTCTAAACACTACAAGGTGCACACAGCAGACATCCGGACAGCCTATCTCCATGGCTCAATCGACAAGGAAATTTATTAGCGGGGCCCCCAGGGAGCCACAGGGGCCCCAAGGGGCACCCACTGATTTGCAAGTTGTTACGATCCCTGTACGGGCTAAAACAAGCAGGGGTATTACGGTATAAAACCATGAAAGCCGCCGTAGAACGAGCTGGACTAGTTCAGAATAAGTGGGACCCATGTCTATTTTACAAACTTGGGCACGAGGGCATGTGCGTCATTATGGGGATCCATGTCAACGACATGTGCTTTACTGGGGCCGATGACCTTGTAGATCAATCCTTCCTTGACATTGGGGAACATATAGCCATCCTCGAGACACTTAACACCCTCTATTTAGGCCTACTGGTGGAGGTAGAAAATGACGGAATCTATATTTACCAGAGGCAATATATAGATAAAATCCTAAAGAACTTTAGTAGGTCGGAGGCAAAGCCAGTTAAGACCCCTTCGCTCATGACACAAAATATCGACTAATGTGATGGCTCCCCACCGTGTGACACCAAGCAATACCAGTCCTAAAATGGATCCCTCCTTTTTTTAGTTTGCTCCTCCCGACCAGATATTAGCCACGCAGTTATTAACTTGTCCCGATATAATTCTGCTCCCACGGAACTGCATTGGACAGCCACTAACAGGATACTACGCTATCTCAAAGGGACAAAACAGTATACGCTATATTTCCCTTGGGGGCAACCGATGGAGGTAACTGGTTACTCTGACGCTACTTGGAGCGTGACCAAAGATTCACGTGGAATTTCAGGACGTATGGTAAAAATAGCTGGGTCACTGATCACTTGGAAAACTGCAAAACAAAAAATGGTAGCTTTGAGTAGTTCTGAGGCAGAATTAATGGCAATTACAGAATGTGCCAAGGATTTCGGGTGGGTGGCCGGAATCCTGTCTGAGTTGAGGGAGAGAGAGGCCCCACTGACGCCCTTCCCACTCTAAACCGACAGTCAGTCCACCATACACCTAATTAATAGCCTAGCTTGTTCCACCAGGTCTAAACTTTATGCCAGGAAGGTTTGGTTTGTACGTGATGCCATAGAACAAGGGCTCCTCGAACTTAAATTCCTCCCTGGGATAGACCTGGTGGCTGATTTGCGCACTAGGCCCGTGTCTCAAGAAAGACTCACTAGGCTTTTCACTAGGAAAAGATGATTTTCTAGACGGAGATGCAAGCCAAGGCAGTAACCGTCGTGGAAGAGGTGGACGAAGACGTTCGAAGCGCTGAACCCGAAACTAGAAGCAAGGTGTGACCATCATCTGCTACAACTGCAATGAAAGAAATCATTTCGCCAGGAACTGCAGCATGCTTCGTAAAGAACGAAGTATGACAGCGCAGAAGATAGCTGTACGCCCTAATGAAAAACAAAAATTCCAGGCTGGGACTAACTTTGTAGAATTGAACACTGTATCATCAGGGACACAACAGTGGGCAGTAGACACGGCTGCTACGCATCACTTCTGTGGACAGAAGGAGTGGTTCACAAACTACAGGGAGATAGATGTAGAGCCAGCCCGACTTGCATAAGGAACCTCGCCGATAAGTAGAATAAATGTGCCGTATGAGGGGAAATTAGTGCCAGTAATACTGAAAGGAGTAATGCACGCCCCTAGAATGAATCGGAACTTGATCTCTGAGATAAAACTTGATCTCTGGGATAAAACTTTTCAACAGTGGATTGAAGATAGCAACCGATGACCAAGGTTTAGTCATCCTACATCCCGATGGTAAGCCGTACATATGGGCACCTGCAATAGGACAATTTTTCATAGTCAGCGGAAGTCTTGCACCGTCCCCAACTACAAGAGTTAGCAAGATACCCGATGGAAAGGCAGATTTTTCGCAAGCCAAAAGTAAAGCATGCTCTTCTGTCGTCATAGAGAAGAACAACATACTCCTGAGCACACTCAACCAGAGTTGAGAAGACGTTGACGATCACAGATGCCGAGTTATGGCACGAACGACTCTGGCACATCGGCATCCCAACTATGAGGAAGATGCATCGTGACGAAAGGTGCGTGGGATTAAATCGCTTTCAACAGACAATCCTGTCTGCGACTCATGCTATCTGGAAAAAGCCACCCGCGCTCGACACGTCACTTTAGTTGAGCGAAGTGCCAAAAATGTTCTCGATTTGGGAAACAGGTGACGTATTTGGCCCTGTCTCAGTAACACCTGCAGGAGGTTCTCGATTTTTTATTTCTTTCGTGGATGACTATTCTCGTAAATGCGTTGTTTACATCATGAAGACAAAGGATGAAGCATTCCAGAAGTTTCTCAGATCTTCCTTGCAAGAGTAGAGCGGGAGACCGGAAGGAAACTCAAAGCCTTGAGAACAGACAACGGACTTGAATATTGTGCCGGATATTTCATGAAAGAACTGGACCGTTTGGGGATCTGTGCTCAATGTACAAACGTGTACAGCCCTGAGATGAATGGGGTTGCCGAGCGACTGAATCGAACCATATTAGATTCAGTGAAAACTCACCTTGTAGCAGCCAAGTTATCAGCTGAGTGGTGGGCTGAATTGGTACTCACTGCAGTCTATCTGAAGAACAGGGGTACCTCATACAGGGATCAATGGTGAAATGCCTGACGTGCTGTATCATGGGAGGAAGCCAGCAGTGCATCACCAACGGAGAATAGGATCTCTTTGTTTCGTTTATGATGACTGTCGTCCCAAATCAAAGCTGCGACCAAGATCACGACTAGGCATCATGATGGGTTATGCCTACACAACTACTGGTTATCGCATTTGGTTCCCTGACGAACGATATATCATCAGAGAGACGAAGAATGTCAGATTCGACGAGAAAAGAACTGGCATGGAAGCCCTTAGAAACGCCAGGAAGAACACCTTCGTCAAATTCATCGTAGAAGATCAACTGCCGGAATTGCCATCACGAAGAGTGCAGGAAACAAGAGAAAGAGAGCGAACTGCACCAGCGCCCCTAGAAAGAAAACAAGAAGAGCCTGCAAAACAACGACCTGTCACAGGAAGACATCATGGAGAATCCAGCTCTCTGCCAACTAGAACTGGTAGAGTCCCCAAACCAGGATGGAAACGTCAAGTCATTACACGCCCATCTGGAAAAAATGCTGGAAGAGCCGATATCTACTGCAGATATGTGGATGGTACACGACTTCTATCGATGAAAGATGTCAACAAGTTCTGTGAAAAGAACGATCTCAGAGTCAACCCTGGAACGTTCGACTTCAGCACCAAAAACATAGCGCCAGCGAGAGGCGAAGAAAATGAAGATGTAGAAGCAGTGGGAAGCGACACTGAGCTGATGACGTCCAGAACATCTTCAGATCGAGACTCGTCTGAGGAAGAAGCCGACAGCGAGGAATTTTTTGCAACTGCGAGAAAAGACCTAAGCTTTCATCCTGAAGCCCAATGCACGGAAGTAAGAATTCCAGTGAATTACGAAGAGGCTATCCATTCACCAGAATCAGCTGCGTGGAAGCAAGCGATGGAAGAAGAAATAGAAACATTGCGTCAGCGAGATGTTTTTACAGAAGTCCCGAAACCTACCCAAAAGAAGCAGATTGGATTTCGTTGGGTTTGCGCTATCAAGAAGGACAGTAAAGGCAAAGTTGCCAGGTTTCCTGCACGCCTTGTAGCACAAAAGAAAGGAAGCGATTATTTTGAGACGTATTCGCCCGTTATCTCATTTACGTTAGTGAGATTTTTTTTCACATTACTAGTCGTATGTCTAGGATGGGTACAGTGCCACCTAGATATAAAATGTGCATACCTTTATGGTAGCCTTATCGAAGAAATCTATTTGAAACCTGCCCTGGGAGTTGGTTCTGGTGGAGGAATCACCTGGAGACTGAAGGATTCTAGGATTCTCGAAGCTAATCCCAACGAACTGTATTTACACATTCAAACGAAAAGCCGTAGTATTAGTCTACGTGGACGACTTAGCCATCTTTGCTAAAGATGAAGCAACTCTAAGAGAGGTCGTAGACCTTATAGCCCGAGAATATGATGTGTTATATCTTGGAGGAATAAGTACTTACCTTGGAGTTCAGTTCGAATGTAACGATGGGAGATGGAAGATCCATCAAAAGAAGTACATAGAAGGACTCGCGAAGCACTTCGACATTGAAGAAGCCAATCGACTATTGGTTCCTCTAGAGTCAGGGGTGGCCCTATCAAGAAACAAATCATCCGTCGAAGATGAAGACTTTGTCACCAGATACCGATCACTTATCAGTGCCCTTATGTACTTAGTATCCCGAACACAGCCCGACATCTCATTCGCTGTGACACCGCTATCACAGTTTAACAGCAATCCATCATCAGATCACTGTAAACTGCTGCTGCGTGTGTTAGCCAACATGTACTCAACTAAGGACCTGAGTATCTGCTTAGATGTAGCTCCTGGACAACCTGCCCTAACGTTTTATGCGGATGCATCATGGGCATCGAACATAGATGATCGAAGTTCATGGTCCGGGAATGTTGGATTCATTTCAGGCGTCCTGATCACCTAGAGAGTCCTGAAGCAGAAATGCGTGGCGCTTTCGACGATGGAAGCGGAGTTTGTTAGCCTAGCATCTACAGTGATGGAAGTACGATGGCTCACAACCATTTGCCACAAAATGTCATGGTTCGATGACAAACCACAAGCACGTGTGAAGTGTGACAATAAAGCAGCCATTGCCTTTGCTAATGAGAACAAGAAAATGCAAACGAAGCATATCGATATGTGATATCGATTCATCAGAGAAGCTCTGAAGAGAGAAGAGTTCTGCCTTACCTACATCGCAGATGCCTTCACAAAGCCTTTGCCTAGAAGTCCCTTTGTGCGTATCCGAGCAGCCTTGTTGGACTCATCTTTTTTTTGCATGTGACTGTTGCAAGTGAATGAACACTTTGACGCACTATGGACTGAACTTATGTGGTGTTGTGAAATTGAGCAAAAAAGGGGTGGGAATGTTGTGTAAAATGCCCTGTGTGTTTTTACCTCTGTAGTTTTTACTGAATTTCCCACAGTCAGTGATTACCCTAAAATATTTGTATTTAAGTATTTAAGTGGATTAATTGATATTAATCATTGACAAAAAATTGTTGATAATTTTTGTATGTCTCACTGGAATCGTTTGGTTTCGTTGCATGTTGGATCGCCATAAATCAAAAACGAAACTTCGCAAGTCCTATCTTTTAGAAGAAGCGCCGGCGGTGCCGCTTTCTAAAACTAGTGCGCGCCACTTGTTTTCGGCCAAAAACACTTCTTCTTCTGTCCTCTGTCTGCATGGATGACGGTTGATTGTCATCCTTCATTATGCCCTGAAACTTATGCCTGTATTTTTCTGTTTCATGCCTTATATCACTATCATTTTTCAATGAAAACGAGAAATAACGTTTGTACATATCTGGAATACAAAAGGTAAGCGTTGAATATATTGCTTGCTAAGAAACGAACGAGTGCCTGATTATAACGAGTGAATTGCTATGCATGTGAAAAATGGCCGCCCGCAATCATCAACTAGTATAAAACTTTGTAGGTGGTCGTCCCATGGCCAACATGGATATTTTTTAAGTAGGGACGACTTTCGTGGATTTTTTTAAAGGAGCCACACTGTATAATGTTAGTCAATATTGTTACAAATAGATTTTGCTGAATATATTTGTTCAGAGAATTCGGTAGCTAACAATTAAAATTAATGTAAATCTTTTCCATTCCCTATTTAATTGATCACTAATCGAGCCCATTTGGCTTCCTGTTCTGTATATTAATGAAAATTTTGTCATCGCCAAATGCCGATAACACTACATGACTATTAGGCCAAAAATATTCAGTACAATTAAAAAAAAATACGTATGAAAAAACTACATGGACCTGCGGAATGGACAGGCCTAAAATGCATGGGGGGGGGAAGCCACGTTGTCACACCGAGTTTAATGATGCCCACACTGCTGGTTTTTGAGTGTCAGTTTTCTGCCATTTCTGTGTTATCGTAGTTGTACTTAACCTTCCCAGCAGTTTAACTAGAGTTAATTTTCAGTTTTTAGGTTAGCTTGTTGAATTTCACACAAACTGCATTTTAACTGCAGTTTTTTAAAAAAAGTTTTTTGTGGTTGCCGTCGAATCTGCAGTTAAACTGCAGTTTCATTCCATTTCACATAAACTGCAGTTTTCAATTTTTTTTGCAGTTTCATTCCATTTTTCTGCAGTTTATCTACAGTTCATTTTCAGCAGGGACGAGAAAAAGAGCCGCTGCTTCTCATAAAAAAACTTGCGATGGAAACTGTCAACCGGAGAAAAGTAGGTTGGATAAAATGACCACTGCTATTAGTAAGAAACGTGAGATAGAAAAGCTAGGTCGGAGAAAATGATCACAGCTAGAAGAAGAAAACAGATGAAAGAAAATTAATATTGACATTCGGACGAGAATAAACTGCTAATATGATCTGTTGAACTTAAAAATCAAGTGGAAATTGTTTAAGAGGATAAACTGCTAAAGTTATCCATCCAACTATGAAATTTTGAATTGTATCCCTTCCATTTAACGAAGTTCAGCATTTTTCCATCGTTGTTTCTTTTTTCCGCAATACTTTCAACACTAAAAACAAATTGGGAACAAGAGTTTTTTTTTGCACTTTACAGATCGTGAAAACTTTGTTAGTAAAATTTAGTAAATACCCTTCATCAAATATTTTCTTAACTTGAGAAATTCTGGCTTTATTTCTATGTCAAATTTGGGGTTTTTCAGGTATTGTTCAGACTTAATTCTCAGCAACGATTCGTGACATCCGGTTACTTCCCTTGGTTTTAGTTTAGTTGAGAAATGAACTGTGTCGTTGTACCGTGAAACTAACTCATCAATAATGCCTATACACCGGTACATCCCCTGCCTGGTGAATCGTTTCCACATTTCAGCTTTAAGCATTCTGTGAAACGTTCTACAACACTAGCTTTCTTCTCAGAGTGGGTAGAGTACATGTTGATGTTGTGACGCTTAAGAAGCACTTTAAAATCGTTATTGTAAAATTCACTACCTAAATCAACTTGTAAATTTTTAGGAGGAGTCGTCCTTCGAGTATCTTCTTATAAGCTTCTGCAACGTCTACACCAGATTTTGATTTAAGGGGAATGGCCCAAGAAAACTGGACGTACTACGTTAGAGTAAGGTATCATTTCCACCAAGTCCGCCTTCCATTGATCATTCAAGCTCAGCACAATCACTTTCCACGTCGGTTTGTGGAGTTCGTTTGCAAGTTGATCCATTTCGTTTTTTCCTTCCTATTCCGAACTTCAGTTTTGTCCCCATGATTTTTTTAACAATAGCCGCAGATAATTTTTCTCTTCAAGAGAAACAAGGAACCTTACGTAATTTTCCAGCTTTAGATATAAGAATTTCGTCGGCAACGTGTCGTTCGTCTAAATTCGAGCTTTTCGAGTAAGCGACATTGTGTTCTTTGCACGCCTCATCCAGTTTATTTATTCCAAGGTCCCTCTAGCTAATCTCTCGTTTAGTTTTGTTCAGGGTCCGCAGTATTGATATCTGGGCAAATGTACTTCTACTGGTAAATGGTCTATGATTTTATTTACGAATCCTTTTCCAGACTTGAGGAAGGAAGTTCTTTTCGTTCCAAACACCTTGCAAAAATAGACTTCCATGCATCTGTTATTTTTCGACATCATAACAATAGGAGGTTTCTGGTCGGTTATGTGTGGATCGTTTACATTTCACGCAATACTTCATCGTAGCCGATTTTTTTTATAATACAAATATTTTATTATAAACCTAAATTCTGATAAGGAATCTTTTTTCTCGTGGGGTGATGATTCGTTGTTGCTCCAATTCCGATAAAATATCTATCATCTCGTTCCTGCGGCCATCGTGCCCCGCATGGGTGGTTCTGTACAAAAGCCTCAATCTGCTGACCAGGTCGTTAGGATCATCGTAGTACTTGTAATCCGCCGTTCTAGCATACCCGGTTTTCTTTACCATGCCAGTCCTCTTTTTCTTAGTTTTAATATCCTCCCAAATAAGTTCTAGTATTGACGCATACTTTGCACTGCGATTAGACTTGGGTTTTCGCGTACCCGGATCATTGTGTTAATAGATGGCATTCGTATTTTTCAAAAGAGATGCGTAAGATACATTGACATCAGGAGAATACGAAGTTTCTTTCAGGTCCTTAACAACCAGAAAACTCCAAAGTGCTAGTCGTCCAGGGTGCTGTTTACCACTAACAATTATATTGTTCTCAAATATTTTTACGGGTTTATTCTCCATTCTCACTTTGCCAATTTTCATGTTATATTGCAGTCCGAAGACTGGATCGGCATCTCTGGAATTTTCGAAAAATTTGAGCAGGAAATATTTTGCTGTTTGCTCGATGACTTGCCCGGGCAAAAGAATATTCAAGGATCTGAGGAAGGGAAAATTTGGAATTTCTGGAGGTGTCAAACGCGTCTGTTTTGAATTGCCAAAAGCGCGGGTGTGACTTTCGGCCCCGTGCTGGTAGATGCGTATTTGGTTCTCATAGCCGGAGCCGGAATCGCATATTCGGATACATTGGGAGAAATGGGAGGCTTTCGCACCGTTGGAGTTGATTGGTCGACGAAATTGGGAGATGTCGGCAATTCAAACTTTTCCATATCATGCATTGTTCGCTCAGTTTCCCACCCTTCCTCCTCATCATCATCCTCTTCCTCAGATTTATAATTTTTTACATGAGTAAAATTTCGTATACGTTTCATTCGTTTTTTTAGTTGGAAAGCCAGCAACTACTTTCGTAGGACTCACTGGTTGGTTTCGCGATGGATGGTTTCAATGTACTAACAACGGGTTTAAAAAACTCTTGTAAAGATTCTTCTTGCACTCGCTCGTCCAAACGTTGATCCAAATATTTTTTTAATGTTTTTTTCAGTTTTAGGATTTTACGTTTTGTTTCCATCTTCTTTTTTCTTTCGACTGTTTTCATTTACAAATGAAAATGAACGTTTATATCGTCCCTCCTTTAACGTTTTGTCGATCGATAAAAACCCATACGGATTGTTCCAACACGTTCTACACAACGTTTTAAAATCTGGAAATTCCATGTCTGGCACGACATGATTTTTGTACAACTGTTTTAGGTTAAATCATCCACACGAAATATGATCAATAAATTAGCTTTATCTCTAACTACTTGTTTGGGGATTCTGGTATAAGATGGACTGCAATAAAAAACATCAGCATTAGAATGATGTCCTTGAGTGAAGTAACGTTCGATGTTCTTTTGTTTGTCTAAAAGAACGTCGTCGAAAGCTATGAGATTACGAAACTCGGCGTCCAATGTCTCGGGAGGAGTCAAATCCATTTGAGAGTCGTGAAAACTCGTTATCTCCCGACTCACCAATTCCTCAATTTCGAAAAATATAGACTGTAAGGTTCGGTATTTTGGTTGGCACAGAGTTTTGCTGTACATGTATAATGTCTCATAATCCAACCAACCCTCGTTACAGATAAAATTAAACAGTAAATTCGTCTTCCCACAGTTTCCCGGTCTTATAATCAAGCAACCAATGTTTGAAGGTAGAAATGGGTGAATTTTAGGCGTCTTACTCGGAACGAAGAAATCGTAATTTTGAATATTCATTGTTTTTTTTAATTCAGAAATCACACTTCAGAAGTCTTTATCTGAAAACTTTTCGTTGGATGTATTAGATTCGACGACTCCGTAGTCTACATTACACCAAAGTTTTATTGTTCTGGGAGCATCATAGTTGATGTACACGGAGTTAATTTTACCACTAACTTTCGACAAGGACAAACTTCTGCATGGGGTAAAGTTAAACCATG